>WBNO01009711.1:71637-120770 GCA_013400575.1 Peucedramus taeniatus
CCCCCCGCTCGCCACCGTTTCAGCCCCACAGGCTGCTCCTCTTCGTGCCCGAGGCTCTCGGGGACAGGGGCACTGCGCTGCCCCGTCCGCCCTCGGGGCCGCCTCTGCGGGGACGGGCCTGCGGGAGGCAGCGGAGGAGAAAGGTCAAAACCAAAAAACGAAAAATCACCCCCAGCCTTCGGAAGCGCAGCTCCAACAAAGGCGCTTGTTCCCTGGGCAGGGGAAAACCCGAGTCAAGGGGCAAAACAGCGATCTCCCTCCCCGCCGAGCCCCGCCGCCTCCNGCCGAACCCGGGCGGGGACCTGCGTCCCGAGGGGGTTTCTCCTCCTTAGCTCGACCCAGCGGAGAGTCAGCCCTCCTCAGGCGAAGTTTCAGCCGCGGTTTGAGGATGGTTCCCTCTCCCTGCTCGTTCCTTCCCTTCTCCCCTGTGTGTTCCCCCACCGGGGGGGGTCTGGGCTAGTGCGAGACCACAAGAGCTGCGGCCCCTTTGGCCCGGGGCTGTGGATTTACCCGAAGAGTCCTAAATAAGCAGCTGTTTGTGCTCTAGCTGGAACGCTGGAGGCTTTCTAAGAATGGCGCTTTTCTTACACGAGGGTTTGGGTTTTTTTAATTTAATTTTATTTTTATTGGTACATCGAACCAGCCTACAGCATTGCTGGCGTCTTTCCACCAGGTGTCTGGGGCTCAGAGAAAAATTCAAATGAATCTGAAAATTGTGAGACAGTTTCCCTCCCCTTCTCCCAAATAAAATAAGAGAAAGAATTGGTACAAACTGTCCAGGAAGGGATTCAACATGGAAAAAGAAAAGCACCTTCACCAGAGTGGTGAGGACCCAGAAAGGCCTTCCGCAGTCAGGAAGGAATCAAAGCACCTGGAAGATGGAATTTGACTGGTTTGAGAACCAGCTTCTGAGATGTGGTTACCACCCACAAGGAACTTGACCCCATGATCCAAAATATCCCTTCCAATACTCTTCCTAAAAAATAATAACTTGCTTTTCTATACACAAAAAAAAATTCAAGTACACTGCACACATAAAACTACTCTGCTTCACAGCACTCTTGTAGGTATGAGCCCCTATTCCCATTCTACAGAGGAGTGAACTGGTTTGCTCCAGGGGTCACGCTTGGAGCTGGGGGCATTTGCTCGGTCCTGAGACCCAGAGCTCCCAGAGCTCCCACCACCACCCAGCACTGCTCTGCCCACTGAAGTCCCCCGTGGCACTGATGCTGTTAGGAACTGAGAGAAGGCTCTGTGCAAATGCAAGGGGCTGCTTTGCAAGATCTAGGAAACACCAATTCTGGATGTTGTTTTAAACAAAGTATACGGCATGAGGAAACAGACATGCAACTGGGGGGCTAGGTTTTAAACTCTCAGTGTTTGACTGTTATCCTTATTTACTTAAACAACACTTAGTCTTGATAAGTAGTCCTTGTTACTTTTAGCAGAACCCAGCTGAACTGTCTGAAAGGTTTACTACTCACCTGACTTACAGAACAATCGTTTTCTGTCTGAATAAATAGAGAGGACTGACTGATGCTCATGCTTTCGATGTAGACAGCAAAAGCTAGACTCAAACCTACTTGCTTTTCTTATGCAAATCTTCTCACAGGATTAGAAGGGAAAGTAAACAGCAGTCCAACCTTAAGATCTTTTTTTCTTTTTAGAGGCAGCCTGTTGTATAAATATGAAATAGAAACTGTTTTCATTTGAAGATCAAATAGAAGTTATCTAGTGAAGCTGACAAACAGGGCAGTATAATCTGTTTGCATTTTTGGGAAAAAGATAGCTCTGGTTTTGTTTCAAGGCAAGGAACTTTTAAATAATATTTAACGAAATAATTGACCTTGATGTTTAAACTACAACTTCCTTCATGTCATTAAGCTCACTGTTTTTTAAAAAAAATGTTTAGTATCTGAACTCTGGCGTTCATTCTGCTAATCTCATAATAACATTTGTTTCTTGTGGAATTTTGTTTGATGAACTCATGGTGAAAGAGGAGAGAAAGAGTTCAGAACAACACGAGCTTTACAGCTCATTTATACTTTTTCTCCCTTAAAAAAATAGCAAAAACACCCTTATGCAGAATGACTTTTCAGGAACAATTTTTCAGATGGATGGATCAAGAAGAAACTTTCTACTGCTGAACCATAAGCCTTGGGAAAAACTGTTCTTTTAACATGTATTCTGACTTTTAAAAAATATTGCAGTCCTTGACTACAAAAAAATGATTTTGTGGAGTTTGTCCTCATGATAACTAGGCTCTGAGTCTGCTTTTGAAATGTGAGAGAAATGGAACTAACTCCATAAAGTGTGTCTATCACATAAAGCTTTTAGGACAGCCTAATTCACACTATATCCTGCTCTTTGTTCAACTGACAGATTTCCAACTGCAGAAAGAGGCACATATCTGGGGACTGCTATTATCTAAGCTAAATATGTACATTTTGGATCAGTTCTATTTTATTTGAATACTCACAGTTTCTGTTTGGGGATCTTAAGCATGAAAGGATTGCAGTGATGTGCATTTTATTAACTATCCATCATTCTTTGTATATGCACAAAGGTGCATAAACATACACATTTACTAGTCTCTCTGCTCTGCAAGGGTTCAGAAAATTACATTCAAAATTATTTCAAATAAAAGCAAACAAGGAACCAAACAACATACACATTGCCATATAAAAAACAGGGAAACAAACAAGGTGAGGAGAAATTAAAGCAATAAATGAACAGAGTTTAATCTAATTTTTATTTGTTTGTAAATGAAAAATACCATGGCAGAAGTGGATTTTTTTCCAGTCATATGATCCTTGAATTGCAAAACAGTGGTATCTACCAAAACACTGTTTTGTACCCTGTACGTTGTGTGCTCACTCATAGATGAAAGCTCTTCCTTTTTCCCTGCTGGCACACATTTTTTCTCTCCAATGAGTTCCTACTTTCAGAAGAAGTATGAGAAATCAGGTTGCTTTACTCCCAACAAAGGACACTAAGTTAACATTTCCACTGATAAACAACATTTGAATTCCCACCACAGGGTACAAACAGTCAGCTCAATAATGTTTAAAGATCTGGGATCTAGAGAGCATGGTGGTGTTACACAACTGGAGATGTGACGTTATCTGGCAATCTGAGCAGGGTCACACTGGTCATGGGACAATACAAATTCTGTGTCAGTCATCGCGTTGATGCAGGTTTTCCCAACTTCACACAAGTCTTATGCAGTACAAGCAAGAGTAAATTGTCAGAGTCATCTCCCGTTTCATCACTATCCTCTATCTCTTCTTCCCCTATGGCATAATTGGCATAGGACATCCCTCAGAGCATGTCATTGCAGTCCCTCAGGTTGCTGTCCCCAAGTGACTGACTGGTGACAAGCTGTGTGTGACACAGGGCAGCGCCCGCATCACACCAGTGATGTGTTTGCAGGAGGTACAGCCAAGGGGCACTTTCTGTTACCCCCTTAATACAATCCCCCACTGTGACTCAACACCAGCAAGTGAAGGGAGGAGGCACCCCCCATCCTGTGGGGTTATTGTGCAGTTCTCATCCATAGGTTGCCTCTGTGCCTGCCAAGTTATATTTCTACCACTTATGCATCTGCTGCTCTTCACTTTTACATGGAATGAGAACGTGGTACCTGGGCATGGCAGTTCTTGACCTGATAGACTACAGATGCTGCAACAGAGTAGTAGTAGTAGTAGTAGTTGTTCTTCTGTAGTTACTTGCAGAAGCTACTGGCTCTACTATTTTTTTTTAATATTATGATCTTCAAGGAAAATAGTAAAGTAGCTCTTACCAGTGAATTGGGTGCTGTACCTGCTACAAGTCACATCAGACCTATAGCCTGTGTGTTTTGGGGTATGCAGTCAGCACCTAAGCTGATACATCTTTTCCCAACAACCAAACATAGCTTGCAACACACAGGCAGAGACAGAAGATGGCATTTCTGTCATACAGGGCATACATGCTCATTCCATCTTCTGTTTCTCTGTTGGTGATTTGTGAGGAACCAACCTGGCACATTGCCTCAGCCCAGGGAGTAAACTTCATCTCCTCAGCTCAGGTGTTAAGCAGGCAGCTGTGCAAAACCAGACTTCTCTGTGAGACTGAATGCACTGTTCCTCTGTATTCTCCTGAGGATGATTTACCTTGAGATTGTGCTAGACCGTGGGAATTCTCTCAGCCCAATATTTATATCAACACCCTTCACTCTTGATTAGGGAACTAGAAACAGTGACTGTGTCCTAAATTTCATCGGTCTCTGGTTATCTTGCTTTAGAATTTTCTATCCTAAAATATCTTCTTATCAGGAATGGTTATTCTTTGTATCCTCTGCTGAACTGGTATAGAACATTTCTGCACCCTACAGAACAAGCAATGAATATTTCCCCCTGTGCTAAATTCAGTGGTTCTTACAGAAATCATGTCAGTCAACTTGCAAAGAGCTTCAGGGTCTGTAGGCTACATGAGCTTAAACAATACCTGCCTGGATACATCTCCTTACCTTTTCCTCCAAACATACCTGTGGGTCTGTCAGAGAACCATGGGGAAGCTGTGACCATGATGAAGGTGCTAAGGGTGTGAATCCAGAGAGGATTAGGACTGCTATCCACTGCAGCATGTCCCTGCTGCCTGCGCCTTACTAAAGCACAAAAGTCTTGTGACTGGCATGTCCTCCACTTCACTGGGTTACATGACATATGCCAGAAAATGTGTCAACCCACTCCCCATCTCTTCAGCATTATTAGCCTGGGGAGGGAAACACAGCCAAAGAACACGCACACAACTTTGACAGGTTCTGCCTAATCCACCCACATAATGACATTTCTTATGCTAAGTGCCAGAGCGGTGTAGGGAGGCCACTGTCTGTACCAGCTGCTGGCAAGTCAAAGTTAGTTTCATGGTTATGTTTAAGATATAGCCTGATGTTACGTTTAGAAGTCTTTGTCTCCTGTGGTGCAGCACTCAGAGAATGACATCAAAAGCCTTCCTAATTCACCCCCCGGGTCATCTGATTATAGGCATGGCACAGAGCCATGCTGCCCCAGGAGACCGTGAGTCAGGCTGACATCCATGACTATCCTCTTATTCCGTGGAAGGAAGTAATGTGCCCTGAGCATGAAACAACCAGGAGTAGATTACATCCTTCCTCGTGTCAGCTTAGTCCTGCTGGCTGTTGGGGCAGGCACTGGGGAGGCAGGAGCAGCCTCTGATTTCCCAGCCTTTCTCCTCCCCCCCCCTTACCTCAGGGAAGCTGTTTCTCCCCATGCTGGGACATGCCGTGCGGGCAAACCACACGAGAGGGTTTTGCTCAGCCAGGCAAGGAAGAGAACGCTCTGGGTCTCTTCTCCAGTGTGGTGCAGGGTTACATCACATAGTGAAACATCCATCCCTCCTCCAACAGGCCAGGCATATCTGATCATGAGGATGCTGTGTGTTCTCCATCCCTTGGCATTTATCCTTGTAATTAGTCTATCTGTTTCTGATTTATTTATTTTCAGGCAGTCTTCTGCACCCTTGCTCCCTCATTTGGGCACATGGGGCAAACCACAGACTTGCCCTTAAACTACACAGAAAAATAAAATCAGAAACAGACTAACCACAAGAATCAATAGCAAGGGACAGAAAGCACATGATTGGATAGTGGAGCTTCCTTCAGAGATCCATCTGCCTCGAAATGTGATGTAACTAGGCTCACATTCCACATCTGCAAAGCGGGGTAAGAGATTCGTCTTCGTAACCTGACTGGCAGGGTGAAACTATGCTGGCTCAGAGAAGCCAAGGCATGTTTGAAAGTCACTTCTAAGGAAGAAAAAGAAGTCCATTTTGTGTTCACAGAGCTAAAGCAATCACTTTCAAGTCTGACGTGATTCCTGTTAGTGTTATTGTTGCTTCCTAGAATTTAGGCTTGAATTTGGCAGAAGTCGAGAAGCCAAGGCATACACAGAACCATTTGTGAGAATCAGTGTGTCTGTGTGCATGGGCCAATTCTTTTCTGAATAAACACCAGAACACCAGTCCCTGGGCTGCTGGGTGAAGTTTAGATATAAGATGGCAGTCAGACATGCAGGCTCACACCCATGAGGTAAGGCTATTTAGGGATGCAAGTCACCTTTTTTCCCTACAAATAAACACAACCAGATAATGAACCACCTCTCAGTGCCATTAAAATATTTGTGTTACCTTCACTACTGCTCCTTGTTTGTCTCCCAAAAGTAGCATCATAGCCTGGGAGAGAGTATCAAGACATTAATCAAAAATAGATGAGCAGTACAAGAAATTAAGGACAAGCAGACTAGTATAAATATCTTCCTGCATATCCAGAACACAGGAGCTGTCTGAAAACCTGGTGATTAGAGTCAATACACTCGATCCAGCCACACAGACAATGTGCACTGCTGTCATTCCTATACTGAACATCTCATTGGATACCCTGTGATTCTGCAGCCCTCCATCAGGTGAATGATGTGAAGTCATTGTTCTTGAGATAGATCAGACAGTACAGAAACCCTCCAGACAGAAACCTCTGCTTGTTTCTGACTAGGAAGAATAAATCTTTTCTTTTGGGATCCACAGAAATACAGATGCAAAAGCAGGACGTGGGTAAATGAGAGAAGATAAGGTATTGCTCCTGCAAGCAGAACATCCTGTCTTCAAAATGGGTGAGTACTTCCAAACTTTCCAAATATTTCATTGACCTCCAAGTAGATCATAGATCTGCCCCTCTTTCCTTTCCAGATACTTTCCAGCATTCTAAGCCATAATAGAGGCAGGCAGAAAGCAGAATTTTGGAAAAAAGAGATAAAAAAATAAATGGGGAAATAAAACCTGAGGATGCCCTCATTTCCATAGTCAACCTCCTGGACACTGCCACAGAATTTTGTATATCTCCATGAAGATGTGGCTGATTCTGGTTGGTCATTAGCAGAACTTGAGGCAGCTGTATAAACAGCAGATTTCTACACCTACAGGTCTTCATTCATTTCCCCCAGTGAGGTTTTAATTTGACTGGCAGCTAGCCTATCTGTGCAGCTGATAAGAGAAGAAAAAAATCACCCTCCAGTCCTTGCATCACCACTGCCTTTCCTCTGGTTCTCATCACAGAAGTGTACAAAGAATTAAAGAGCTCTCAATACATTTGTAGCCAAATATTTACCCTAAGTGAGGTAGATTATGTTTGCTTATTGTACCCATTGCCATGCTGGCACATGTTCAAGACTGTCTAATTCCTTGGAGTGCTACTGAATAGTTTAAAAACCCTTTGTTTATAATAAACTGTTTGGCAATGAGTGCACATTCAGTGTTGTCCAGGGTATAGTAGCTCCAGAGCTCACACACCTGGTGTTTGGGCACTTGGCATTGTCTCACTTCACAAACAGCATTGGGGACAGTTCTGGAGTGCAGCCAATTTACCTTAGTCTCTTGCAGGGTTATTAAGAGTACTCTGAAATTCTCTCCAGCATTTCAGGAAGAGAAAAGATAATTAAACCATGTTCAGAGGAAACATTCCTCAAGGAAATACAACTTCATCTTAATCAGCTTGCTTTTTTGAGAGCATACTCATTTTGACAACATTTTTAATGGAGACAAATTAAAATATTATTTACAGTAAATTATATTTAAATTATTGTTTTCCATAAAGTGAAAACATACAAGTAGTTCCTTGTTTTGTTTAATCTTGTTTTGAACTTTATATAGCATTTATATATTTAACATTTCTCCTACTAAATTGAATATTTTAATGTCATTATAACTTTTGGGCTTTCTGGTGTGAGAATGATTTGACACTTATGGAACACTTCCACCATACCAAATATATTCTCTTGGAATTTTCAGTCCCTGAAAACTTCACCACCTTCTCTTTTTCCCCAAGTGTTGGAATTTCCCAGAGGATGGAAATTCTGTTTACTGACCAGCTCTGCTAAAATTTTTTTCTCTAAAAAAAAAAAAGTGGGGGGGGGGAGGATGTCACAAATACACAACCGTAAACTTGTCAGGATGCATTTCTTATTGTTGGCTCATATGTTGCCCTCTTTTGGTAGCTTTTGTATTGTACTACACATAAAATATTTAACAACTGCTGCAGCAACTCAATATCCAAAGGGGACTGAGTGCTGAATGTTAAAACTAAGCAAATGCATGAAGAGAGCAGCAGGTTGTGAGTTTGGCACATAAAGATCTTATAGAGACATCCTGTTGGGAGAGGCAGAGCACTAGGGTATTAATAAAGCAGTACAACATAAATCTGGGCTGTAAAGGTTAGTGAGAAAGAAGAAAAAGGAGAAAGATCTGCAGATACTCACTCATGTGAATAATTTAACCCTATATCCTGACTTCAATCCTCTGATGAGAAACCTGACTTTGAGAAATTTGTTCAATCAAGATTTGTAAAGGGAAGCTCTGCCTTAATCATCACTCATTTGGTCTTTCCCTGTTACTTATTTCATAATCTATGCAAGGGTTTTATTAAATTCTTGTGGGTATTGACTAGTAAAGCCCAGAAAAGTGCCTGCTAATTTTCCAGGGCTAAATCCCTACCAAAGTCAACACTTTCTTCACTAATTTATTTCTGAATGATGAAATTAAATCTGCAGTGATTTACTAATACTAGTTATAAAATTATGTGATAGTTACAGTATTATAAGCCTAGAATCATTATTTAAGCAAAATACCAAAGTGTTAATTTTTTCCAGAAGAGAGATTTTCCCCCTACTATTTCTGACTAAATTTTTTTTAAAGCCCCTTCTCAGTCTGTGCCAATGATTATGAGTCTAAAGAGATGGGTATTCACCTCCCCTTGACTTTCCAAAAGAACTGAGTGCCAACTCCCCCAAAATGCCATTCTTAGAGAACAAACTGCTCTCTACTTCAGATAATTCTCAGTTATAAGCACAATAAATGGTTACACAGGAGAGATATTCCCACCGTATCTGTGATTCCAGTTCAGCATTCCACAGCCCTATTCTTTAAAGATTAATTTTCTTTGGTTTGTAAACCAGCATCAGGAATTCAGCCTCACAGGAACTGTTTTATGAACAGTCACAGAGATGATTTCAGAGCTCAGAAGGGAACGGTTCCTCCCACCTTGAATTGTGAAGGTTCTGTGGTAACTATAGGAATTCTTGGGATAGGGAAGAACACTGAGCCTTCCAATGTAAAGATATACATTTTCTGGTGCTTTATTCAAACCTATCCTAAAACCCTCAACAATATGAACTCCTCTTGAAAGACCATCTGACAGCCTTCCAATTTTCACCTTAAAAAAAGACACACAAAAGGCATGATTTCAGTGCCATCCTCTCCCTGTTATATAATGTTGGCTGGTTTAAGACTTCACAGACCTTTGTTCCATGCCTTATGGTAATAAATGACTGCCTGGTGATTTTGATGCAGCCAGTATGCACCTTTTGGTGGCCAAGGGCTCACAGACTTTGATCACGTTTCCTCACAGATCTAACCAAGCCCCTTCCTGCTCCAGGCTGATGAAGTGCTTTAACATGTGCACTGTTTAACCTGATATGTAGCTCCTTTGTTAAAGCCACCTAGCAGGGCTGTAAAGGGAGTTGTAAATCTGCAGCACAGCTCATACACTTTAAGTTAAGTTTATGCTTAATGAGATGTTTGGTTTGAGCCTGAGTCTTTCCCCCAAGTGTTTTTTCCAGCCTTTGAATCGTTGTGGGATTTCTTCCAACTCCTTCCAGTCAGTCAGTGGCTGGCAATATTGAACACAGAGTTGAATGTAACAGCACAGATCCTTTACACAGGCACTCTTGCCTCCCTGCTTCATGGTACATATCAGTACGTGCACAGCTTTTATAACTGTGCAAATTCATACCCCTCTCCCATCTGGTCTTCTCTTCACTATACCTTGAAACTCTATCAGAAATACTGACGGCCAGGACATGCACATTCCAATAAATCCTGGCATTTGATTTCTTTCTTCTTTTTTTTTTTAATTGTGAATTGGTTGGGCAATTTTGTGCTTAGCTTTCTAGTATCTCCCATTTCTTTGATATCATTATCTGCTTTCTTCTGTTTACATTCTTTCCTGGTTTAATATCATCTCCACATTTCACTATTTTGCTGTTTACCTCTACTTTGAGATTATCATACAGATACTAAATAGAACAATGTCTGTCAAAAGTCCCTGACGTGACCTATAAGACATTTCCACAAGCTACAACAATTGATCATTGCTCTTTGTTTACATTCTTTCCCCCATTTTAGTCTACACAGCAGGGTTCTCCGCCAAAACAATTGAAGTTCTTTCTCTCAACACAAATACCTGAAACTGTGTCAAATGACATATTCAGTGCTCCATACAGCACTCACCCACATTCCCATCACGCTGTGTATCTCTCAGTTCCCTCACTGAATATGCTGCTTTGCTTGCTGAGTGCCAGCTTGGATCATCCTGGGCACAGCCTACAGCCTCGGTCCCCAGATCTGTGATATATAGAATTTATATGTTACATATTAACATGAAAGGCATATTTAAAATGTTTTACTTTTTACAAGATCATACTACTTGCTGTTCCTGATGCTATTTGCCTCAGTGTTTCCTTGGGACTAGTTGGATTACTTAGCTGTAAGAAACAAACAGAACTTGGCCTAAAATATTAAAGTTATTAAATATTTAAAATATTAAAGGCATTATCATTGATTTATGACCTTTGAGGTCAGAAAAAAACATTAACTGTCCTAACATTTTCTGTCACAGACAATACCTGATTCCCTATATACAGAGCCCAAAATTTCTGCTTGGCTGATGTGTTTTCCAGAAAGGGATTCAATTTTGATGTGTACACAATTGCTTTCTTGGGCACTTTGTTTCAGCAGTTCATCACACTTATTGCTACAAATCCAAGCCTCAATGCTTGCTTAAATTTACTTGACTTATATTTCCACCCACTGATTCTTGTAATATATTCATCTGATGCAAGACACTTTTTTTCTTGTTGTGAAGGTAATTATACACTGTAATCCAGTCATCTCATTTTGGTAAGGGAAACAAAACGTACTTTCCAATCTGCAAGCAGTTCTTGTGCTTTTTCTCCCACCTTTTTTCAGATTTCTAGCACCCACTGTGCTGCAACACACTCCAGCCATATAAATCAACTCATATATCCCTGCTAACTTGTTCAAAGAGGATGTTATTCCTCTTCCACACCATCAGATTGAGTCCTGTATCCAGCTGCTTCCCTGCAATGATACCATGGACTCTTCAATCACCACCCTTGGGATATGATTTCTATTGCATCAATACAGACACTATTTGTGCATGATTTAAGATTCATTTCTGCAGAGGTCCTGTTTATCGAATTTGGGCTGCTCCATCTTCACAATTTATTTATCATTCCACCAATTTTAATTTCCTCCCTAATTTACTAAGCACTGTTTAACTAGGGATGTTCTTGTCTCTCAGCCATTAAGGGCAATACTGGGGCCTGCCAAGCGTAACACCCATTTCTGCAAACTGACTCCAGAGCTTTCCTTCAGAGCTGACAGCTGCTTTTTGACACCTATCAGTTTGTCAGTTCTTAATCCACTCAGCAGTCACTCAGTACCTGTTGTACAGTACTCATTTGTATTAAATGCATAGGCAGGGAGGGCAAACAAGTGTATTTGAATGCTGAAAAAATGGGCTTAGAACTTAAATCCTGGAAAGTGTTAAAAAGCCTAATCCCGACTGGTGCCTAAACACTTACAAGCACACAGACTTACGTGACTCATTGTAGGTCCACAGTTATGAAACCTCATGCTTTGTATATTTTTCTGTTGATATTAATTTCTCTTATCTGTGAAAGAAAAACTTAGACTGTTGGATAGACCACACATTGCCTTTTGTAGTCACAGACACAGAGCTTTCCTTTTGTTTCTCTGTGTCTCCACAGGTAACTATTCTTTTTCAAAAAGAATTGGCGATGTCAGCATGAATCTTTCAGATCGTATTTGCAATATTATTGAGTTCAGATCATGCAGCTTTGGTGACTTTCATCCATATATTCAAATATCCCCTCATCTGTTTCTATCAATAGGATTTATTTATTTGTGTCACAGTGTTTCTTTCTTGTTAATTGCTTCAAGTTATTTTATGTAATTAAAGACAGATGGTAAAGCAAAGTTCAGTATCTCATCCATTTGTTAATCGGTGGCTTATGCAGCTCTATAAATGTAGCAGGGATGTTATGATTTTGGTGTTTTGTGTGCTGTGCTTTAAATTAAATACTGGGACAAATTCCGAGTTACACTGAAGCCAATGACAAAAGCTGCCATTGACCAGGATCTCACAGTGGGAGACCATGGATGAGGAAAGCTGTGAGCCAGCTCAGTGTGGTGTTTACACTCTACAGAGGCACACAGCTCACTCACTCCTACACCCAGGTCTCACCACGGACCTTTGCATCAACAGCTTCCACAATGTGTCAGGGGCAAAGGAGCAGCCAGGTCAGGGCACTGATGAAGAGGTTTATGGAAACCCATCACTGGTTTCAGCATTCTTTCAGTTTATTCTATTTTGGGGAAATTATATTTTTTTCATATGCAAGGGAGCAAAACATCTGTTTTCATTAAGGACATCTTGTTCTTCAGATTGGAGGAAATAACCAGAAAAGGAATAACAAACAAAAGTCTCCAGAGGGAAAAGAAGCCCGCCACGTGCTCCCTTGGGCAGCCATCTTGAACTGATCCAGAGCATTGGCAGCCTGGAGCAGCCCAGTCAGATCCCAGATCCCAGCACAGATCCCTCACTCCCGCCCAGTCCGTGCATCACTCACTTCACACCCAGCCTGTTCCTGGGCTTATTTTACCCCAGCTATCTTTTACCCCCAGATCAGTCTGGTGAGTACTCTCCTCACCCTGCAGGCTCTAGCATACTGTGTTATTTTGATGCCCTTATCCTTCCTCTTTCATAAAGAAAAGGTTCATGGCATTCTTTCTGGCTTGCCTGTCTGTCCCCCATGCTCCCACACTGGGCAAGTACCCTCTGCACAGGCACCAGCAGTGGGTTTCTAACCAATTTACTTGCTCCCATCTTTCAGTCCAACAAGCAATTTGGCTTTATCTGTTTTGACTCAGTACGAGCCTGCTCCTATTGTTTCTCACATTCTTGCATTTCCACCACAGTATGTGACTGACAGAAAAGCACTTCCTCAATTAGACTACAAGGGGTGTGCTGGGAATCACAAGTCAGCCTAAGGATTTATGTGCTAGACCAAATTATCGTAACTGACACAACACTTCCAGCAAGTGAGTTTGGAAATACCAGAATCTCCCCCATCCCCTCACCACTACCACCCACTCCCCCCCCACCTCCACTCCTCCTTTCTTCCTTGGGAAAGGCAAATTAGAGAGAATAAGGATTCCTCATCGCTACTGTGAGTCATGCTCACATTGAGCACATGGTTGGTGAGGTCAGCGACAAGGGTTATTGGGCTTCAACTACAGAAAAAATGGATTTTTCTAAAAGGCATCATAGCCAAAGCAACATGAAAGAAGAAGAGGAATGCAGAAGCCATCAAGGCCCCTAAACCACAGGTTAAAGGGAAGCACAGCTGGACTCATGTTTCTCAAAAGAATGAGTAGAGACAGGTGGCATAGGACAGTGTGCCCTTTTATTCACCTAATCTTTTGGCCCTTAACATAAACTTTTATTTCCTCACCATGGATGTTCACCAAAGCAACAAATTAACCTATTTTACTCAGCCTAAGATGGGATTTTAAAATATGTTAACACCACTTATTCTGGGGAACAAGCAGTGAGGCATATTTGAAAATAACTGAGTAATTTCTGCCAAGCAGGTGTCATGCCTAAACCCTATTTAAAATTCAGACACTGAACTTTAAGCACATGCTTAAGTCCTGATAAGAGACAATGCAATTTAAGCAAAGTGTAATTCAGGATGTGCTTGGCTGAGTGCTTGAATCAGGTCACAACCAATGAAGGATTATCAGCACTAGCAGTCCAGCCATGCATTGTAGGGTGGCACTTAAACTGCTGAATCTGCCATAGCAAGTGGGTTTTCTTTCCTTTTACTCATTTTTACTACTTCTTTTTTTGTGTGTGTTCCTGTAAAACAGGTTTCACCCTTCAGGAAACCATCTGTATTTGGCACCTATTTGCCACATTTTTACCTATTGTATATAAATGACAGTTGAAAATTCCAAATTGCTTTAACTATAGAGAAAAAAATCTTCTAATGTTGATGCTGAAACAGAACTTAAAAGTATTATAGGTTGATAGTTCTTTTTCTTTATTTCTTTTTTGATTGTTAAATGCTAAAGCATCAAGCAAATACACTTTACAGTCTATTGCATCGGGCTCTTTTTCAGTAGGTTGGCTCCTGCCAACAGCAGGTTCAGAACTGCCAGTTCTAATTAAAAACTTTATTTTAAAGATACATTTCACAGTTTATTCATGGCATCCTGAGAAATTTAAATTGCTGGATTGAGCAAATGGATACGGTTTCTTTTCTACTGATTCCCAAGTAATGGCTTTAATTAATAGTTTCAGCAATTCACAATTGATGTACTATGGCTGTTGAAATAAATTTCTTCTCTTAGACAAGTCACCTAGATTGGATTCCCCTAGTTGTGCCTATTTCTTTGCACGGGTTTATTTACATTTTCTTTTCTTTTTTTAATTTTGCATTGCATCAGTCCAAAAAATGGCCAAAGATTATTCTGGCCTCAAGAATTTCAGTGACAAATCCTTTTAGTAGTCCCAGTTGTAACGAGCAGACAATTGCCCTCACAAACTCTGTATAAGTAGCATTGTGAAATCTCTGATTTATAAGCATATTGCATAGCAAAAACTATTTTGATAACCCATGCTTTTCCCTGCTATGTCCAGCTCTCTGCTTGCAGAAAAATATGAGTGAAACAGTTTTCTGCCTTCTAGATTTGGTGGGAAAACAGCGCCTTCAAGAGCTGAACGCCAGATCTAGAAATGCCACACCTATGGGTGGCTAAATTTTACTGAGGCTTACTGCTCTGCCACCTAAGGCAGAGAAATAACTTGAATAACATAGGATGAAGTTATAAAGGAGAAAAATACAGCCTAGGCTTTTGATTCATCATGTTTTTGTAATTGTTAATCAAATGCATAGTATATATTCTACTTCAATGACTGCCACTTTTAATCTTGTATCCTTTATAAGCTTTTCAGATTAAGTATATAGATTGTAATGTTCTATTAGGTGATTAAATAATATATCATACCTTTATTTTATTATTTGGTGATCATTAGCTGCTGTAGAGCATATTACCAGCAGCAAGTCCTCCAAATAACTTGTACTGACAGTATCACATCCGAAAAAATCATAACAATTCACTAGTGAATTGTCTGCATTCTCACAATGATATAAATACACCTCAGTTGCTTAGTGAAGTCAAATGTTTGCATTTACCAACAGGTTTTAAGCAGGACATAGGCCAGAGATTCCTTAAGAGTTTCAGACTGCAGGCAGCATTTTCCTAAGTTTTGTCATTAAGACTCACCCCTGCTTTCTGATCACACAGAAACCTTCTGGTTTTGGTGGCTGAATAACAGCCCTGAGGCAAGCACAACTGTTAACATTTGAAAGTGCTAGCTAGGAAATATTTAATGTGTTTTTAGCTACTTTTAGCACCGTTAAACTGTTGGGAAAAAAAAAAAAAACTAATCACAAACAAACAAACAAAACCCAGTCAATCCTATCTGATGAGCCAGCTCTTCTACAGACACTCCCCAGGTCTTTGGTGGTCTGCAGGCCACAGCTTCAAATCCATTTGAAATCTCACTCTTAGAGCAGCTGAAAGCTCTTCACACCTGTAGGTTTCTTTTTACAGTAAGAGCTGGATCTGGCTTCAAATGCAGGATAAAGAAAGACATATAATTTTGACTTAAGAGACATTTAACTAAACCACCAATATATTCTCTTAATTCAAAGCAGGAATAGGATGAACATCTCCAAATCCAAAGAATGTATTATATCATCAACCCTTTATTTTTAAGTGGTTCCAAATCATCAAAAAGATTGTGTAAGAGCAGCTGATTCCCAATATAGATATCCTTTTCTTGGGCACCAAGTCATGCCAAGACCCTGGCTGAAATTTTACAAGCGTCTCAGATTGTACTTTAAATAATAGTTATTAGTCATAAGGATTGGCTACCTTTCTTTCCTTTGAAAAGAAGCTATAAATGTATCATCATTTATTCATTTCTGAAATCATCATATTGTTCTCCAAAAGAGTTGGGTTAAATTTACAAAATTTAGAAACATATGTTGCGGGACATGTTTAGGATATTTCTACTCCTAAACTCAAGTTTAAGAGTATGTGTCCCATCCCAGTTGTGAATTCTATGAAAAGTATGTTCTGTCAGAAGTACAAACATTTCTGCAAATTTCTGAAGGTGGGATTTCCTCCTTATTTACGTAAAACATTTTCTTCTTGAATAAAAATAATCTGATAATTACTTTTATTCTTGCATTGGTGTACCAGTTCCAAGGCCCAGTCATTAACTAGGACTCCAAGTTAATAAGTGCTGTATGAACAGGGAGAAAGCAAATTTTCCCTGCCCCAAAGGGTTTGTAATGTAAACTCCTAATTTAAAATTCATTAATTTTACACATCACCTTACATAACAATCACAATGCCATAAAGGAGTGAACACATGCTTGTAATTAAAGCCATGGCAGTCTCATCCCATTGTATGAAAAATAGCTCTATCATAATGGTCCTGAGTTTGTGCCAGAGTAGCAGCTAATCATGGGAGAAAGATGATCTAACACTTACAGAACATGAAAATAGAAATGAAACGTTCTGGTTCCAGCCTATTTTCTCTAGACTTGCTGGGTGATCTTGTGCGTGCTACTTAAGCTTTCCGCCCCTCAATTTACCCATGTGCAGAACAGCAATAACAGTATTTATCTGACTCAGAAATGTTTTGTAAGAATAAATTCATAAATCATCAAGTCTCTTACGCACTCTCAACACGCTTTCTACACAGCACCCATTATAGACACTCGAGAAGCAACATATGAACTACTGATTTTAGCCCCATAATGCCTCAAAAAAGCAGAGTTCAGGGAATGTGTGGCAGAAGTAAATAGATCTATCATGGTAAGAACCTTCCTATTCCTGTGCTATTTGCATTTCACCTGTAATATGCAATAAGGATAAAGTTAATAATTTTGTCACTTCTTGATTTACAACATGTTAGCAAATATACATTCAGAAACTCAGACCAAGATTTTCTACATAAAACTTCTGGAGGAACTCCTTTGATTCTTAATCTGTATTATGTTTTCATAAGACATATCAAACTCTTTAGAAATTGAAAAGGTCACAGTAATACCTTACAAGGAGAGAAATTCTGGTAAATGCTACTTTGGACAACTTTTCATCTTAAAAGAATGCAGGGATATTGCTCAGTAGTCATAGCATCACTGTGCTTGTACCTAGCAGGAAATGCCAATACTAGATCATCAAAGTCAGTAGTTCCATTCATTGACAAAACCATTCATGATATGAGAATGAATGAAGTGTCTTGAAAGCTAGCAGTCTCTGATTCTCTGTGCAAATTTCACAGTTCAGGACAGAGCCAGTCTATCAGTGGCATACTTTCAGCATGTAATCCTCTGTAATGTCACGTCCCAATAGAGATAATGAGGTCCCATTCATTATTTGCCAAAGAAGTGCAGCAATTTAAGCCTGACTCTCTTCTGCTGGAAAATTAAGTGTTTGAAATTTGGACCTGATCCTACCTTCACTGAAGTCAATGATAAGGCACCACCTGATTTCAAGGGAGCAGCAGCAGACTTTTTGTAATGCAGAGATCACATTAAATTCACTTACCCTTCTCTCACAGAGTGAAAAGCAGGTCATGGGTCTGATGTTTGCAGCAATAATGAGGAGGCTTTAGAAACTAAATGGGATGTAGCTGATTATTTTAGCACAAATTGAACTGAAGTACTAATGACTTACCAAGCATTATTCTTATCTGTTGCACAATCAGCACATGATGATGTCCAGAAATAGTGCAACATCATACTTTGTTCAGCAAAAGGCTCAAGGGCTGGTACTCTGTTTGCTCTCACTGACATAAATCAGGAGGCAACCTCACTAAAGTAATTGAATTACATAAGACTAAAATTAGTGAGAGGAGAGTTAGACCTGAAAAGGACCACTCCAAGCAGTGAAAGGGAAGGTGTCACCTGTCCCCAGCAGTGTCCATCTGAGCCAAGGACCACCCCAGCCTGCTGTGCTTGTGGAGGGCTCAGCCCCAGCAGGGACTGCAGCAGCCCTTCTGTCACAGTCTGTGGAACCCTTGCTCAGGAGAAAAAGGGGTATGAGACCAGAGAAAAAGTGACTTGATGGGGCCACCCCAAAGGAAGCCACAGGGATGATCAGATACTTAGATTTTACTGTAACAACAACTTTTCTCAGTCAGACCCAGGCCAAAGAACAGGGCTGCTCTGAGCCAGTTTGCCTGGCCAAAGAGCTAGAACACAGATTGCAGTGAATATCTTGGAGATATGCTCTCTTTTTGACACTTGTCCTATCTCCCTGACAAACACAACTGCCCCCAGCAGAGAGGCATTAGCTGCTCCTGACATTGGTTCCTAATTTCCCATATTCAATGCAAGATATTATTTTTTCTCCAGTTTTAATGCAGTTTACTCACATATGTTATTCAACCCTCAGTGAAAATGCAAATTCTTGGTCCAAATATTCAGCTCCACTCCCTCTTAGCCATGTCACATTCTCCACTACAACACAGTGATGTGCTCTGAGCACTGCCCTGCCATGTCCCCGTTATTGCTCACCAAGATCCTGCCCCCAATTGCAGGGTTCTGCCACAAGTCCCTGGATTGTCCAGTGGAGATCACAGCCCCTCATGGCATCCTGCTGGAAGTAGCAGCAGGACACACAGTAAGGCTACAGGTGGCTTTACAAGATCCCATTTGCCAGTAAGTCAGAGAGCATCATTCCAACACCAAGAATGAAAAACCAACCTTTGAGCAGGGCTCTGAGGCTGACAGAGCTATGCCCTTCCCTATTCAACGAGTGTTTCTGCATTCTGAAGTCAGAGGAACACTGAGAGTATCACCAAACAGCCCCTTACATCTTTTTACACAAACCCAGTATCATGTTCTAGCAAGAGAGCCACAGTATTTTCAAAGCAGTAGCATGTTCATCAGGAGACCCTTAACTCATTCTTCCCCTTATGCACAGTAAAGACTTGTCCTTCTATAGCTGTGAGCATCCTCTTTTATGTTCAAAAAGCTATAATTAAGGTTAATAATAATATAATTAAGTTCCTGTGCAGAAAATCAACATTCATGATAATGAACAACTCTGGCTTGTAAAGTTAAGGGATCTTTTATATAATGAATAAACTGTTCACCAGCATTATATCTTTAAGCAGTATTTTAGCTATTGTAGAACTATCTGCAAGTCAGCATCTTACATGGCTCAGCGAAATTAACTAAATTGAAGACTTAAACTACATCAATGCTCAGCAGAACTGTAGCCTTATTTTTGGATGCCAAGCCACACTACAGAAAACTTTGTTAGAAAGCAAAGAAAATGTTATTTTTCAACAGAACATGTGTGTGTGTAAAGGAAAACTTTATTCACAGCTGAAGTTACCCATGAAACACGAATGCAGAAGATTAGGAAATCTGAAAATCTTATATGTACTTTAGGAAGGAAAAACTTTGCATGTTTCTATAATGCTTTACACTTGAGAAGTTTTAATCAGATAACAATAATTAAGTCTGTCTGATAACATCACTGTGATATACGTCTTCATTTACAAATGGGTAAACTGGGACTGAAAGTGGTCCTTTGTGCCAATTTGTGCCTTATCCAATCAATCAAAGAACAAAACAGCACAGAACTTCTGATGTCCTGGCTTCCACTTCACTGGTCAAACTTTTACCAGATCACATCTCATGCTAACAGGACCTCATGCTAACAACCTCTTTGTATTTGAGAGTGGGACCCAGAGTTTTCAACTCCATTATTGCAGTAACACTTCATCACTTGTATTCCTGTCTATTAGTTTAGCATATACAACTATTTTTACAGCCAAACAAAACAAGTTCAGGAATTCATATATTTTTATTTTAATTATTAATTATATTGTTTTCCAAGAACCTCATTTAAAATACCATTGAAAGTCTTTTTCTCATTTGTCAAAACCTCCTGTAAATTTATTCCCCTTTTATGTGGTACTGGATTATTTACTCTTCATTTTCAACATGAAACAAGCCCTGACTAGTTACTAGATGGCAGACATGTCATGTCCAAATCCCAGAAACCTGCTTATTTTACTTCATAGGTCTTTTGAGGGTTTGGCTGTTTTCCTGATCTTGCACATGTGAGCTCCATCTTTCTGAGAATGCATCAGCCAGCCTGCCTGAGCTAGTCACAGGCAGGATTAGTAAAATCAGGCATCTGCAGATGTTAGACTACCAGAAATGAATACCAGTGTTGTATTCTAGGGGCTTTCATTTGGTCAAGGACTGTGGGCCTTGGCAGGGTGGAGTTGGGATACTCCCTCACAATAGCTTATCTGCATGGAAAGGAGTGTCAGGGTTTATAGGATTTAGCAGCAGCGTGGCTAATGAGGACAGAGCAGCCTGACCCGTGGAAGTGTTGAGCAACCACAACTCCCATTTACTTCAGCACTTTTGTAGATCAGATCCTCAAGGTTATTTGCTTTTTGGAATAAGCCACTTGTGGTCTGCATCAGCCTTTTCTCTTGGCAGTGGTGGCCCACGCCATTCGTTGTTGGCTTTGGCCAGCTGTGACCAGCATGGCTTCTGATCACAGACCATGTGACACAGTTATTTTTAGCATATCAAATTCGCAGAGAGACTAAATGCCCAGTTTTTGCAAAGTTGTTGAAATGCCTGTTTTGTCTTGTTCGAAGCATTTCTGTCTCCAGGTCCAGCAAACTGCTGCTTTTGACAAACTACAAGTCACCATCTTGCTACTGAGCAGACTGTGCCTGGGAGAAAATAATCAATTAGATAATAAAAGTGTTAGAGGATTTGCTTGTTTTATCACTTCGTTTATCCTTTCAGTGTTATTGTTCTGTGAAGAAACCAAAACATGAAGAACTACATCACAATTACTCTTTGCTTTGACTCACACAAACCAAGAAAGATGGGTCAGTGAGGGCTGTCACGAGCTGCACCCATTACCACTGCTGTCCTTTGGAAGGAGCTTTTGTTCATTTTTCTTCACTTCTGGCTACTCATCAGGAAAGGCCAGTAAGGAGGGAATCTTCTTTGGTGACCTTCTGCATTGTTTTCTCTTCTGTATTAGTAAGAAAGAAAAGAAACTAAGCAACACAATATAGAATTCTGACTTACAGAATGCTAAGTGGTTTTTTTCCCACAGACTTTACTACCTCCCTGCATCATTGCCATTGATTTATCTGTTTCACTGTGTGAAAAGTTCATCCTCTACTAGGCTGAATAGCTGAGGTATCATGTACTGCACGATTCATACCCTCTCCCAAAGAGCTTATTTCCAGGGTTTTCATAAGGAGAGAAAATAACCTGACTTACGCAGCTGTAAATGGATTGATTTTTTTTTAATAGTTTTCTAAAAAAAATTCCTGAAACTAATTGCAATGAGTTTAAGCATTTCTACAACAAATGAGACACAAAGGGGTCTACCCAACCAAATTCAATTGTATTGCAAATTATCTACCTACCTGAGTACAGATCCCTTCTTTGTCTGATTGAGTGTATAGATATAGGCATGGGACTGCCAGATGACTACTTTATTGCAGAGTTCATCTGCCTCTTTCCATCCTGCTTTCCCCATTTTCTGCCAATCTGTACTTCCTCCCTACTGTCAAATGCTCCCCTGGTCTGCCTCTAAAAATGTAGCCCTTAAAATATCCTGACAAGCTCTATGGACCTGTACAGCAACAAGGAAAATTTGGCTATCAGAGGACTATTTGTCACACACACTGAACTTAGCTCGGAGACTCATTAGATCCACATATGGAGCTTCAAGGGTATTTGTTTGGGATGGGCTGTGAACTTAACCAAAGGTAACTCCCATTCACTGGCAGATGGAGGAGGTGGTGCCAGTAACATTACTGGGTTCAGAAATACAACACAGCTTGTCATAACATGTTGCTCTGGCAACATCTGTTAACAGCCCACAGAGCTATGTAGCACTTAAGCCAGATATAGCCATAATGTAGTCTTTTGCACTGAGCTGCAGCTATTTGTACCTTTCCCAGACAGCAACATGTATTATTTGCTCCTGGCCTCAGAAAACCCCACCATCTCTTTCACGGTTTATTTTCATTTTTCTGGCATTAGGCTACAATGCCATGGCAAGTACATCTCAGTAACAGCCTTTTTGGAGATGTCAAACTCAGAATTACACCAAATTCTTTCATGCACTCCTGACAACACCCAGCCAGAAGCAGAGTTTGGTCCAGACAGCACTGCTTCCCAATCAATGGACCTAATTTCTTACAGGAACTCCTCCCAGCTTCACCAGCATCACCCCAGATTCTTAACAACATAACATCCAGTTGCATATACTCTATTCAGCAATGGGGAAGCTAGCCTGGCACCACCAGGGAAGACTATAGAAAAAAACATTTTTGCTCTTGAGTTTATATTTATGACCATTTTGATGTGTTACAGCTGCAAATGGATTTGCAAGGGCCAACGTAGTTTCCTGAGTCGTAGGGTCATATCAACACAAATTCTCTACGACAAAAGTAGTCTATAAAGAGGGGTAGGTGATAAGGAAGGAGACAAGGACTTCTGCTTTCTTGTGCACCATCCAGGATGGTGCACAAGACCAGGATTTTAGCACAATTTTTTAATATTTTTAGAATTTTGCATGTTCAATGTATGAAAGGGGTGACAATTTCCAGAGTGATAATTACTTGAGAATATTTCTCTTGTGATAAAGGGAGCCCTTCAGGGTGTCTACAGAGACAAAAGTCAAAAGAGGTTAATGCATGCCACAGCTGTGCCATACCCTTCCTCTGGGTCTAGTAAGCCTGGTGGGTTTTTCCACTGAAACAGCAAGGGATTTTCCTATCAGAAGGCAGCTGGTATCAGCAGATCTCTCAGCTTATCTAGATGTCGCATCTCTTCCAATTTAAATGCTACATCAGTGGTTATTAAGCCTGCGTTGCAAAGAAATAAAACTAAGGAAAACATTCTGGAGGGTGCTCTGGATTCCATTAAAGGATTGAATTTCTCACTATGTTACACTTTTTCCATATGGCTGAAACATGGAGCTGAATACATTCGTATACTGCTAGTGGTATAATCCCAGATGGTGACAAATGACCTCATTTCAACAGCAACGTATAGATCTTAATGACACCAATGCTCAGCCATGCTCTTGGGATATTCTCTCCAAACAATGAATGACTGGCAGATAGCATAATGTTTAACTTCTGCCTTCACTTTTGTACACACTTTATGGCTAACGCTGCAGAGCTACTCGTTCGTTAAGTACTCAGCCTTATAACAGCGTTCAGATGACACGAGATATTCCCTGAGCTGCCAGCCAAGGACCTCCTTTGGCCCACGAAGATCAACTGTGGTGCAGGCAGTGTGTCACTGTGTGTGTGTGTGTAAAGATATGCTCTGGCAGGGTAGAAGTGAGCTGATAACGTCTTACCCCTGCTTGGGCCCTTCAGCTGCCTCTTGGGGAAGCGTGAAAGGCTGCCAAGCTCAAGATGTGCTGCATCCTGCAATTTGGCTTTCCAGAGAAGAACAACCCCTCCCCCCAAACTCACCCACGCAGTTCTTTACCCCAAGAAGAGGTCATCACACAAAAAGTAGATAGGAGAGAAAAAGACTGCACACTTGACTGTAACTGCAAAAGAGAGAAGTCTGGAGTCCTCTTGAGATGTTGTGTAAATGGAAAGCAATCTGGGCTGTCTCCATTTTTTACAGAAAGACCTCTGTGCTTTTGTGGACTTCATGGCCTGCCAGATGGAGACGGCTCCAAGTAACACTGAGATCTTATTGCTGCAGAAAACCAAGGAGAGCTATAACCCCAAGTACTGCAGGTGTAGGAGGGAGTACTTGCTCAGATGATGATTCATGTCAGCATCTGAATAAATAAGGTCAGACAGCCAGAGATTATTTCAGTGAAGGGGAGTTGATTTGTTTGGGGGGCAGAAAGGAGGGGCTGTTTGTTTGTTTCATATCATTATTCTGTAACCCTGGCCTACTCTGACTTGTTTTTGGGTTTTTTTCCCAAGATTTAGTACTCGTTTATTTTAATTAAGACCTCTATTCAGCAGAACATATAACTGGGTGTAGCCTACCTGAACTGAAATAGCTGTGTCAAAAGCATAAATCCTAATGTTAGCATCCACTGTGTAGTCAGCATAATGTAGCCTTTATAAACATATCTGCAATCTGTTTTAAGGAAGATGTCTCCACTACAGACCATTAAAAATAAAAAATCACTTGCCTCAAAGGGTGAAAAAGGATTAATTAGTTAGTGCTCGTGTAGCACTGTGGAGATACAAATCACAGGACTGTGTTATTGGTAAGCAGAAGATGCCAACAGGAAGCAGCATTGTTAAAGGCACGAGGACTAACAATGGTTTTGTTCTCGCATTTGTAAATGATTCGTCTGCTATTGAAAGGTGTTGGCCTTTCAGCCTAGGAGACTGAAATCCTCTTTCTTCAACCAAAAGAGCCTTCATGGGCTGTGCATACTTTCTCACACTCCCTCACTAGTGTTCCTCACTCTTAGCTTATAGATGCTAGACAGTAGCCCATTCTCCATAGTCCTTTTATTGCTTGGCCTCTGCCTCAGCTGCCAAGAGGGGTGCCATTTAGACTCATTGTTATGGTAGCTTTTATGATCTAGACATGGTGTCTAGGATCAGAGACTTCCTAGCAATTTTGCATATGCTGCTGCACAGCCGTCAGAAGAGAACTCCTAGTAGCCAAAAATGTGGGCAGAATTCAAAGCAATGACCTACAGATGAAAGACACCCCATCTGGGCCAGTTAAGCCATCCAGCCCCTGAATGCCAGCTCTTCACTGAATGAAACCGTATTGTGATGTGATGCTCAGAAGGGGAAAAAAAAAGAGAAAAAAGAAGCAGTTTTAAAATATCTGTGGATAACGGCCGTCTAGAGCTAGGGCTACAGACATTCAAACCTTGCTTACATAATATTTCTATCACGCACCATCCTCCCACCCAACTCTCCACATCATGCCAAGGTGCTGGAGGGAGGTCTTGTTCTTATTTATGCGGCATGAATACAAAATCAGAGAGGGTGGCAGAAACTTTCCACAGAAAGGTATGGTGCCTTGGCATGCTGAGAAAAATAGTAGAACAGGAACAGCTTGTAAATGAGGGGGGAGGAGAAGGATTAAAGAAATTGAAATAACGGTATTCAAGTATTTCCTAAAAAAAAATGGATGACTGCAGTCCTTTAAACCCAAAAACTCAGGGAGAAAAATACAGTGCAAAGCATCTTTTCTCCCTATGTTTGTTATATTGCTCACTTAGACAAGGAAAATCTTTTTTTACCCTGTTGTCCTCAGCTTCTTTTTCACCCTGTTGTCCTCAGCTCCTTTTTCACCCCGTTGTCCTCAGCTCCTGACACACATATGACCTCTGTCCTCCTTCCTTGCAAACAGAGGCCAGATGAGGAAGGTGGTTTTGTCACCTGGAGTTAATTTATTCCAGTCTCCGCTGTGCTGTGCTGCTGTGCTGGGGTGGAACCTTTTCAGATGTCGGGATGACAGGAGAAAGAAAAACGAAGCAGCAGAGTATGTGTGGCGGGTGGCCGAGTCATCCTATCACCACGTATTTGTGTAGTTTCTTTTAGTGCCATCCAATCTTTCCTTCTGTCCCTAAATGGCCTGTGTTGAAAATGTCCCTGCTTACAGTTGCTCAACTGGAATGAGGACAAATTGTTTGCAGTGGCCCCCTTCCAAATGCTTGTGCTGTAACTTTTGTCTTGACTAGTCTCTGGAGATATCTCTAGAGTGAGTTTCCTATGACTCGTTTGTGCTACCCCTAAGTCATGTCAGATTTTCTTCCTCTAGTCTTTCAACTTTGCAGCAGAAATCTGGTTTAAAACACCCCCTTCACAGAAAAAGCCAGAGCAGGCAGAGGCTTAATGCTGTTATGTCACAAGCTCCCCAGTGAATTAAAAGCGAGGGGGTTGGGTCTCAAGGGTGCCCGAGGTTACAGAGGGGCTCTAGCGGGCAAGGAGACCCACAAGCACAAAAGGGATGGCCACACCAAGCAGCTCTGACTTATTAAGTCCTGGTGGTGTTAGGACTGCATTGCCTTCCACACTAGGATATCAGCCACTTTTGTAAGTAGAAATGCCTGGCCCCTTGGCCCTCCAGACCGCTTCAGTTCAGCACTGAAGGGGTAGTGAAGGTACTCTTCCCCCTCACACTCACATGTGAATTAGTCCAGGATGACACAGCATCAAAAAAAAAAGTGGGTTAGCAAAGCCTGAAGAACTAAGCCAAGAAAGGAAGGGTTTATAGTTCCAAAAACCATTTTAATGAAGTTTTGCACGTAGACTCATTAATAGATGTTACAGAAGAAAAGGTTCATTCCTCCCCTGTTAGATGCATGACCTGTTAGACATGTGTATATATGTATATATATATATATGTATAATATTTTCCAAGGATAACTGAATTCAAAAGCCATTGTCTGCTCAAATATTAGTTTTTCATTGAGTGTACAATCTGCTTTTAGAAAATAAATACAGAGTTAATGGTACAAAATGGTCTCCTTCAACACTACTAGGGCAGAAAACCAGGCCTGTGTAAAACATCTTCCCTGTCCCTTTACACACTTAGCAGAAAATTATCTGAGCATACTCAGACTGAGGGAGGGTGAAGCCAGGAGGAGATTGCCATGGCTCCTCACAGAGTCCCTGAGTGTACAAGGGCCATGATGAAGAGCAAATTGCAGGACCATCAACCCTTCCTGCCTCTTGGCTGGAAGTAACCAGCCATCACACAGACCTGTGGCTGCATCCCCAGGGGAGCTTTTGCCTGCTTAGATTTCCCAGGGTTCCCAAGTCACCAGGGAGCCCCTCTCAAAGCACCTCAGCACCTTTTGCTTTGTGTCACAGGAAATGGGAGCATGGAAAAAAAAGAACAATAGAGTTTCGTGAAGGCATCCCATGGTTCCAGTCATGGGGTTGCTCACTTTACACATGGGGTGGTGCATCACATTGCAATGGCATCTCCTGCTCTGTGACCTTTTTCTGGTCTCCTGACTCAGCAGAGAGGTTATCTCCACTGCAGACATATCCCTGTATCTCTGAGATAACATTACCAGCTAGAAGTGGACAGAGCACAGCCAGCCAAGGCATTCCAGACACTAGGGGCTGCTCAGTATTATGAGGCTTAGCAAACACAAGGATTTTGTACAACTTTGCCATTATTCTGCTGATTTAAAATCTTTGTCACTGGCTATCTTTTATTCTTTTTCTTTCCTTTTTTCTTTCCTTTTTTCTTTCCTTTTTTTTAACACAACCAGTGTCATACTGTGCCTCTGCCTCCGCCTCCCAGTTAGCCAGCCAAATGATCACTTGCATTGCACCAGGATCTCACAAAACATTATGACTACTTTGTTTTTCATTAGCACTAGAGGGAAAAAATAAACAAGCTGGGCTCATGGTTTATAATTGCATATGTAATTACCATTTTAAGACCACTCTTTGCAATACAAATTAGCTCACCACCCTTTGTATCATCTCTGCAGTGCCTCTCAGAGCAAACGTAAGCCATCTCTTTTTTTGTCCATCATGCAGCCAGATTCCAATCTTGGATGTGCTGAAAACAGTGTGATGTACCTCTAAAAATGATCTGCTCTGCTTGCAAACACATTGACCAGTATTTGGAGCCATGCCTTGACATTCGCTATGTAGTTGGAAGAAGAACCTGTCCAGGCCAATATTTGGGTCCAATCCAGCTGGCAAACATTTTATAGCACAGCAAATTTTTGTAGAGTTACTCCTGGTTTGCTTTGTTTTCAGCATCTCAACAGATCCATGGGAAGAGATCTGCTGATACCACAAAGACTGCACTTGGCTTGGTTGGTTTCTTCCATATAAGTAGTAGGGAAGATGAGGAGCATATTGTCAATAAAACACTGACATTATTTACAATACAACTTCTAAAAGCTGCCATAAAGTAGTGAATAGCAATGATTAAGTCCAAAGCCATTCTACTCTGTTTTGGTTACTACTTTATGCTCCCAAAGCTCATATGTTCAAAGGGACAAAGCAGAGACGCCCAGAGGAGAGGAAGTCTCATTCTAAAAAGCTGTAAAAAGAAATGCATGGCCCCAGATCAGGGGATAATTTTATGTCTCACATGTTTTCTGACCCTATGAAGAGCAGCTTTAAATTGTTGCTCTCCTTCTTGATTTTAGTGGAGGCTGAAGAAGACACCATGGTTTACAAAATAGCAGGTGGGCATGAATCCTGAAAAAGTAGATCCATAACAAAATCTTGGTTGCTGAGGCCAGAAGGACCCTACCCTTCTGTCTGTGGCAGGATTGATCTAATTATTCTATAACTGTTCCTGCAGATGGGTGTCTGGCCTCGAATAACTCCAACGACAGTGATTGTCCAACGGCTCTTGGCAGCTTGTCCAACTGCCGAACAGTTCTTCTACAGTTTTGCCTAATATTTAACCTAAAACTTCCCTTCTGCTTCAGCCAATTATTATTTGTCCCATCTTTGTTGACTAATGAGAATAATTGATCCTTGTCCTCTTTATAACATTCCTTTATGTCTCCCGTTATTATGTTCCCCACACTCTACTTTTGCCTTTTGGCTAAAGGTGCCAAGTTATCTTAACCTTTCCTCTTAGATCTGAATGCCAGACTTCTTACCATCTTTCTTCCACTCTAAATTCTTCAATTTGTCCACATTTTTTCATACAGAATTGAATGCAGTTACTCCAGTTATGCTTTAACCAGTGCCAAGCAGAGCGCAATAATTACTTCAGTAACCTTACTGACCCCATCTAATAACAAAGGCAAAATGCAGCATGTAATTAAAATCTAAAAAAATAACTATTTTTAAAAGCTAATTGCCTTAACAATCAGAACATTCTACAGCTCAGAGAACACACACTAAAGAATTTAAAGGTTATTGTTCATTTAAAAAACATATTTTTCAATTATATTCCTTTATTCCTTCCTATATTATATTATATTTTTGAGCTATGTTCAGTTTTACTCCTGTTAGGAATGATCTGCACTGCATCTCTCACACTCCCTCACTGTCTTTTAATTTCCTGCAGATTTAACTCCTAGAAGCTCCATGGGGTCCTGTCTATAGTAGGGATGTTCACTAAGGATTTCCCACTGTTTTGAGACCTTCTCCAGCTCCACCAGTATGGCACAGCAGAGAACTCCCACTCATGCTTTTGATCTTTTAGGCTATTACTATGTCTTCCAGCTTCACTAATGTCAGTGGAGCAGAGCCAACAGTGAGGCATTTTTAGAAAGCTTCCTTTACAAGGACAAAATATTCATCTCCTTTGCCAAGTTCATGGTGCCCTACCTTGAATCCCCTTCTCTCTGTGGTCTGGCTGGTTTTCTTTTAAAGGGCCTTCTGTCCTCTTCACATCATCAGCATCATACATGCCCATCATAGTCTGTAACTGCACGTACTCCCGCCTTTCAATGGGTACCTCTTCAGGAATAGAAATCCTTGTTACAACCAGCACAAATGATTCAACACTACTATCAGTCTGCTGACAACAGCCATTCTTGGAAAATGGCTACATGAATTTCTAGAATCCCTAAAAATAAACAAATTTGGCTCCATTAACAGGAATGGCAAATTCAGACTGCAAACTCACTTGACTGAGCCAATGCATTTAATTAAATTGGTTTGCTATTGTGCTGATAAGCAGAGATATGACTGTTGTTAGTAAACGTAATAGTTTCTACTCTTGTTGCCTCATAGGACCTTAATTAAATTACAATTGTTCTGTTGGAAAACATGTCTGTGAACACCTCCAGATAGACAACACAGGAAAATATTCCTAACAATATAAAAATCAGGAGTGCCATACTGCATGGTAGGTAGGACAAAAAGGAATTGGGCTAAGATTCAGGGAAGATTCAGATTTGACTTAAGAAAAACCCAACTGTGAATCATTGGAATGTATCATCTGGGCATTTGAATAGATCATCTTGATTTTCCTGTCCTGTGTTATCTTCTAGCACAAGTTAAATGAACAGCTGACAGGAATGACCCAGTCAAAATTGGTCCTACTTTGTTACACACAGATGATTGAGGCTCTTTCTGAGGTTCCTTTTCACCTCTGTTTTTCTATGGTTGTATTTCACTTTAAATTTCTAAAAAATGAAATAAACTCCTGATCTCATTTACACACATCTGAGCCTCTCATTCTATAAAATCTGTACATTTACAAATGAGGTCAGAATTTGGCTTCCAATAATAACACATTGTAATATGCCAGCAATTCCCCCATAACATGGAAAAGAGAGAAGTACCCTGTTGTATAGGTCCCTTAACCAGTACATACAAGACAAAATAATCACTGCTTTTTATAGCTAGACCTCATCCAAGCATTTGAGTAAGACCCTCTCATATAGCTAAGTAAAGTAAAACATCCACACATTTCCACCTGGAGAAGATATAGCTTTGGAGGTCTGAATGAAATCAAATAAAAATACCACCTGCAAATGTATAGTGTACAACCAGGCATTGGTTGGAGTCCAGGCAAAAAAGAACTTAAAAGATTTATGTTTGTGAACTTATGTTTGCATGGTTCTTTGGTATTTAGGTATTTTCTTCCTTCTTTGTTTATTACAGTGTTCTGGATAGAGATTAAATTTAATAGCTCAGTATTTGGTTTTTTTCCACTTACCTTGAAATAAGATTTGCACACATTTTTGTAGCTAGATTAAAAACTGCCAAGTGGTCTTTTTAAACAATCCTCAGTGCTTTCAAAGGCCTCTTACACACAAGTCCGTCCCTGGACCCACATCAGGAACTGATCCCATCCCATACAAATAAAGCTTTACCCTCTTTGTCCAGTAGAAAAAGCACTCCTCCTTAAAACATGCCAGGACACAAAATCCCCATTGTATTCCACTAGCATATTCTGCAAGAAGACTCCATTTAAAGCCTATTTAGAGTGGTTAAAGGCTTGCCATCAACTCAGTGAGGTTTGGGACAGGCCCTTAACATAGGGGTCTTAAGGACAGGAAAGCCTCCCTATACACTCTAGCTCTTAGGGAAATCACTGAGGTCAGCAGAGGCTGATGGACTTCAGCAGATCACTGAGGTCAGCAGATGCTCAGTGGGAAAAGAATTTTGTGCTGATCCAAAGCTACCAGAGAAATAAGAAGGTGGGAAGACTGAAGAGAGTGAGTCCTCCCCACATGTCATTCACCTGCAGGCTGCTAGGTCTGCAGCAGCTGGAAAAGCCAACCAGAAATGTTCTTTGGAAGTGATTAAAGAAGTCATCACTCCCACATTGTGTAGAAATGACTGCATGATGTGGTTTTATTTTAAAATAAATTTGAGATTCCATCCCCTAATTCACACAAAAGCTAACAAAATAAGGTGGTTTTTTAATGATGTACAAATCAATATTATAAAAATAAGTAAATATTTTCCTTGGCAAGAAAATATCAAATACCTCATCCTTGTAACATGCTAGTTTTGTATTTACATAGCGTAAAGTGTCCCACATTACCATAATATGTTAGTAGCATGAAATTTTTTATCTGCCATGTCTTAAACAAAGCTTGAGTTACTGTCTGCAGTGCCCTTAAGCTAAATGTCATAGTCTTCACAAGATTGAAACAAAACACAGAGAGGAGTGAGCAGTAACCACATTAAGGTTTAATGCTTATAAACACAGAAGGTTTAACACTTGGCAAGCCAAAATTCCCCTATGACCTGAAGACATGCAGATCATGACCTGAGAATTAAGTGCTGCGTTAAGCAGTCAAGCTGTCTCCCTAAAGAAAAGACAAAAATAGCCAAAGACTAGCTGAGCCATTGGGTTGGCATATGTCAGGTGAAACCAGGCCCAAATCAGAGTCAACCTGTAACATGTGGGGCCAAGCCTGACCTAGCCCAGCCTTTCTAGGTAGGGCTTCCTAAGAAGAAGGATTTTCAGAGATGCTCATCACCCATTGTCCCCACTGACCCTCAGGGAAGAGGAGCACTTAAACTGCCAAGCAACCAGTCTCAACAAAAAGCTTCCGGTATTAGCTGGAGGGAGAGAGACAAAGTGAAATTACTTTCCCCTGTGTTTTCCTAACCATGAAGGTGTTACCACCTTGCTTGCCCTGTCTCCCTTCAAGGCCTTCTCCTAAAAGCAAGTGCCACAATCTTGAAAAGCTTGGGGATACAGGGGGAAAGAGAAGGAAGTAGGGAAAGTAAAACGTGAAACAAAGGTTTTGAACTAAATGCTTAAAGATACATAGGTCAACCTTTGTTTAAAAAAAGAAAAAAGGAAGAAAAGGTCTGCAAGGCAGAGAAGTTGATTTGGAGAGATGAAGGTCAGCAGAGCAACAGACATCAGAGATGAAGAGGAGGAATGCAGCAACAAGAGGGGAGTGTTAAACAGCTGCCATGGGGAGCTTAAAAGGGATGTTCAGCATGCTCAAAACACTCTAATTTTGCCATAGTAGATCTGCTTGTGCCAAATTCCCACACAGAAAAATTTCAGGGACATAAGGCTGACCTCGGTATCATGGTTTTACTTCTCTTACTTTCTTCACTGCGAGCTGTGTTTAGCTTGTAAATACATGAGTGTTCTATTCTCAAGTATTTATTGCATTCCTTACAAGATATTTTTGAGGGTTGATCAATATAAAGCTTATCCATGAAGTTGCTATACAATTCCTGCAGGATTAAAATTGGACACTTCTCCGTTTGTTGGTAAATTGCCAAATGCTGTTACAAGTAACACTCAATTGTAATAAACTTTTATTTAGGGTCCTAAGGTGCTCATTACAGAGAGATGCATATATATACATATGTGTGTGTGTGTGTGTATGTTAAATTAGGCAATAAAAGAATCCCATGCTGCATAAGACTTAATCAAAAGGCAGAATTTCCAATCTGGAGGGAATCTTGTTATTTCAACTTTCATTTCCATCCCAAAACAGGTCAAGAAATCAAAATATCAATTAAATTAATTGGTGGAGCACAGATAGCTAGAATAATTTGGGTTTGAAAATGTCTATAGACAAAATGTTATTTCTTCAAATTGAAAATATAATTGTCCCAGGCTGAAAAGTCCTGGAATATGATCCTCTTCTCACATGGCCAGAAATCAAGGCTATTCTGCTAGAAATCCATGAAGTTACGTTGGTGGAAACCTTCACATGGGTAATAAAAAATACACAGAATTACAAGCATTTGATAAAGCCAAGTGCTTTGGAAAGCTTTACGCTTTCAAGCTTCAGGGCATAAAGTAACCTAGGAATCAGGAGAAAATTTCATGGCTTATCCCCATGGCTGTGATAGTGGAGGCTAGGCAGTCACATTGCCTCACCAGGACTGTGGGGAGCACGTCTGCTCCATACATGTGTACAAGCACGTCTGCATCCGAACATCCATATTCTCTTCTGTGTAGCAAATGCTGGGATTACAGCACACACTGGACACGGGCTAGTGAATAGGACTTGTGAATGGCAGAGTCCAAACTGTCTGCTGGGCTTCACAGGCAGCTGAGAGACAACAGGAGGAGGCAGCAGCTGGCCCTGCAGAGGGAAATCCTGGCTGTCAGAAGCAGCCAGGCAAGATCTGGCAACGTATTCCCAAAGAAAGTGGAGACAAGCTGTCTGCCCCGTTCTCTGAATGCAGAAGTTTTGGACCCGTGAGCAAAGAAACTCTCTTCAGACATTTGACTCCTCTCCAGAGTTCAGGAAATTAGAATTTAGATATATTCATTGTGAGGGATACAAGGTGTCACGCCATTCTGCTACCAAGTGCTCCTTTTACTGAAGACAGCTCAAAACTACTATTCCTGTTTGGGCCTTTCCTGGTTTTTTTTGGTTTGTTGTTTTTTTTTTTTTAAAAAAAACAAGATTCTTTCAAAAGGCCACAGCATTCAGGCCACAAGGTAATCTTTAGCCATCTGCTTAATTTTTCTAAGAAACCTGGTACCAACTCTTGTTGAAAAGTGTCACTTTGGAGGAAAAAAAATACATGGATATTCCCACACAAAGCTTGTTCTGGGGACCAGGGGATAGTTCAAGCTCTGGACAAGGCAAACGTCTTATCTGTATCACCAGAGAGTCAATACTAGCAAAATTGCCAGCTTCTGATGTAAAAAGCAGAAATTGAAGAAGAGTGCTGCTGCCATGTCTTCTAAGAGTGAGGACCAGGGCGTAACATTTGCACCACCAGCTCTGAAGGTGGTCCCCATATCTGGAGCAGCAAAATTACAGTGATGGGAAGCTGTGGTTTCAAGTCTAGCATACAATAAATATTTTAAATGCCATAAAGTTCAGAGTTCAGCATTCAAATTCAGGATGTTAATTTGTCCCAAATCTAGTCACTTGAACCTCTGAACATGACTACAGCTGCTGCTTGTAGAGGATTGTTAGGAAAAGAGAGAAGAGCCTTTAGAGTACCTCATCTGCAGGCACTCACTGGTTGTTCATCATTTTTTAAAAGTTGAAATCACCATTTAGTTGTGTGTAATATGGTAGTGCTCTAAGGATTATACCACAAGGTAAAAGAAAAGACTTGAGGAAATTAATGTCCCAAATTTAAATTTGAGACTTCTAGAGGTATTCAAAGGAGTTAAAACCCAATTGCAAAAGAAGAAAAATTGGCTTTTCCAGAGAAACTATTGTCACAGTCCAAAAAAGAATGCAGAATATGCTGAACCAAGTGTTTTACAGATAACTTCAGAACTAAGCTGATAAAACAGTTTGATTTGTCCCCGGCCATTTATGTTTAGCTGGGGGTAAATCACTTCAAAGATAAATTCAGCTGCCACCTGAGTGAGAGAATGCAAAGGAAGGGTCAGTCAAAAATCCTTCTGTAGAGAGACCAGCATTGTTCATTCCTGACTCCAACCTCCCAAACCAACTCCATTCTACAGTCTTGTCTGGCCTCCACAGTGATTTCGTAAAGTCAAGCACAATGGAGGTCCAACAACACCAAACTTCAAGTCATTGAACCCTCACACAAAATATGGGCAGATTTTTCCACATAATTCTATCAAAATTTTTCAAGTCTCAGGCTAGGGTGTTGGCCATCAGATCATTTCTGCTGCCCAGAATAGGAAACAGCATCCATTTCAGAATTATTGAGAATGCTGGAAAATCTGAAATTAATGAAATAACTTGTGATCAGGGCAAAAAGAAAAAAAAAAGTCTAATTTCAGAAATCAGCTGGATGGATCCAAAATTCAAGGCGAAATTCAAGACAACTGTATTTACTGGAGAAAAAAAGGAAAGCCTGATCTAATCTCTCACCCAAAATCCAACCACAGTGTCTGGACTCAAGAGGGTCAGGTTATTTTCCCATAGTATCAAAACCACAACTAGAAATAGTCAAAAGAAGCAACTGTCAAAAGAAGCCACTCATTTCATTAAGTTTTCAGTACAGCTCTGATCAAAGTGACAGTTACACTTCAACAAAGTCTTTTGATCTTGTTGATGCTCAGCTGAATGGAATCATCACGTCTTCAGAGCTGTGCCCAATGAGAACATAAATTCTGACTGCTCATTGCTGAAAAGATTGCTTGCTATTTTTATCCTGGTTGTTTTTCACTTTAAGAAAAAAAGTTGAATTCTCTCTGTCAAAATCAACAGAAGAGTTATTTAAAGGTATGGCAAGATACACATTCACTTAATGGAATACATACAAGAGTCTTTACAATAACTTGATGAATTCCAGAAGTGGACTCAACACTACACAGCAAAGTCAATCATGCTGGTAGATATATTAAGCTAAAAACCCAGAACTGATTCAGAGGAAAATTTTCAAGAAACAAAAAAAGTCACCAAAAACACAGGGAAGAGAAAATACGAGGTGTGCATGGAGCAAATGGAGATAACATTAGAGAAAGAATGCGACACAAACCAGCTAATGGGTTAGGAAAAATCACAATTAGTCTTGCAGTTTTGCATGCTGAAGTCTCTCAGCCTGCAGTTCTTGAGCCATGATGTACAAACCACCACTGGCCAACACATCTCTGGTGGCAGCCCGCTGTCAGCTGGCTGAGCATTATCTTTCTTGTCCCAGATGTTACATCACACTGAAGATGCTGTTAATGTATGTCACACTGAACCAAGCCTGTGCTATCATTGCTACAGATGCATTTACAGAACTGCACATGAGAAATTAATCAGATCAAAGGGCAGAGCGTAAAAATTTATCTCACCCCTCTCTCCATATGGAGATGCAGAGTATTCCATCTTAAAAAATAAAAAGATTCTTGTGTCTGTTCAAAAATTTGCACCAGAAAGTTTGAGAGATCAACTGTAGACCAAACCATGGCTGATACATCAGTCAATACAGCATTAAAAAGAGTTCACAAAGGAAAAAAGTAATTTTGATTCCTGACTTAGAGAAATTCCTGGCAAAGGAAGTAACTACGCTCAACCCCCAAATAACCAAACACCCATCCACTGCATGTGGAAATTATTCTGCCATCATTTTACTACTCCAGCAGAGGTGGTGCATGGCCTTTCGAAGCTTTGGCTCTTTTCAAAGGCTGTTATTTTAAACATTTTAGTACTGGGAACTGCATGGAGATGGCAATTATGGAATTAGAGTGCAGTGTGGAGAATGTCACTTTGAAATCATTTAGCTCAGTTAATTTCCTTTTCAAGCGCAATAGAAAGCAGATGGAGCAGGGAGGGCCAACATGCCACAGAACTCCCCAGGCCTTGGCCAGCACTCTCTTCCTCAGGTCTTACAGAGGGGTCACCAAATCCTCATGGAGTTATTATTCTTTAGGAGCACCACATGCTAGAACTCTGCCAGGATCCTGGTCTTTGGAGCAAGTTGCCTCAATCCTAGGTTTGTGTTCAGCATCAAATATTAGACCTAAGCTGCTAACAAGGTCAACAGGGACACAAGGCTCACACCAGAAGAGCAGTGCAGGGGAGCCAGAGAGAGGCCAGGGGAGCACAGCAGGAAGATTAAGTGCTATGGAAAAGAGAGGCCTTGATAGAGGGAAAGAGGCCTCTGAAGAGTTGTCCAATATGAAGGAAAGGCTGTTCCCAAAAGAAAGCATTGCCATATGCAGCAAGAGTTGGACACAAAATTTTAATCTTGACTTGCTGCAAAGATACACTGAGGTCAGGAGAGCAAAAATAAATGAAGTGCAAGGTGCAAGGGGAATGAAGCTCTGAAGCCTCAGTGTGTAGTTGATGCTGCATCACTGGAGGTGGCAGGGAGGAGTTACAGGACCAGGCTCTCTCAGGGACCATCTAGTTAAGTGTGATCTTTCCTCGGAGCAAGGGGATGACTTCCAGGGATACTGTCCTGCACAACATCTCTTGGATAACTTAATAAAGTCTGTTATGGCTTATTCTTTGTGTTTCTTATGCAGAGAAAGAGGGATTCCCCAGAGGAGAATAATGTACAATAAGAGAAACAGATTCAAGTGCTGGAGTTGCAGTAGAGTCTAACAGAGACTTAGGAAGTCCAAATCCATTCCCTGGTAATGTAACAGGACAGACATTCCTCTCTGTGTCAGTAGTGCAGAGAGCCCAAGTGTCACTGGACAGGGTTACTCCCACCAAGCAGAAACCAGAGTGAGCCCCAGCCTCTGAACCACCTCATGCACAGCTCCAGTTTGACCCACACAGGATGAGCACACTCATCCCTTGTGTGTTCCACAGCACAGCAAGCACATTAAAGGTAGGTTGTGCTCCAAGCTTTCTGGTATCCATTGTCCAATATGCAGGCAGCAGCAGCATCACCACTGCTCCCCCTTGCTTCACCTCTACTGAACAAGTTGCTTGTGTTCATCCATACAGCCCTTGTTACTATTTCCTACCTATCACAAGATCTGCCTTCTTAAAAACAGTCCATTGTGTCAGGTGGACAGAATTGTTCAGGTGGACCTCCAAGGCATAGACAAGACTGATGCCAAAGATAAGGGCAGCTACCCCAGACTGATGGCAGACATGGGACACTGTTATCCTCTCTTCATGCTCACAGGAGGTGTCCATTCTCTTGGAAGGCTTTGTGCTGTGCAACAAACAGGATTCCCCTTGATGGAGGCAACGCTTCTATACTCATCAGACCAACTTCCTGAAGTTCCCCTTCTAGAAACCTAGAAACCTTCTAGAAAGTAGTGAAAGAGAAAATTTCTGCAGTTGTCTTAGGGACTTTTGCCTTTCTAAGTTTTCACCAATATTACCAGACACGGGTGCAATTGTGATAGAGGTCTGTGACATTAGCTAATTGGTCTGCTCATGCAATGTTTCCACTGAAAATACAGAAGGCTGGTACAGGTTCTTACCTTATGTGCACTCTCCAGATACCCAAACAAACTAATGAAACTCCTAAGTATCCTCCAGAAATACCTCAGCAAACAGATTTCCTCTCTTCCCCTTTCTGAGCCCTGAACAGAAGGTTCAGAGATAACTGGCAACTACACCAGACACCTGCAAAAGAGCAGCTATTTGAAACACTGCTCAGTGCCATGGGAGCTAAGGTTTTCATCCTACCTCAGATATTGGCAACAGAACACTTTTCAGCACCTAGGCAAACTCTACTGACAATCTCCTACAGAGATTCAGGCACTGTATCAATACAAGTATGGGTCTGGCTGCCTGCAAGCTCCCAGCAGAGCATGTGATCAGCTACTTGACCTCAACATGACAAATCTGGGGCGACAGGCTGGACAGGTCATTGCAGCCTCTTGCATAACCCATTCCAGGCCACCAGTAAGCCACCCATAAGCCAGGTCACCAAGAAATCATTCTGGCAGTGTCTGTCTTTTGCTCCTCTCTCTTTCCTCCCCACATGCTCTTCAGAGGCAGTGTCCTTTTCCAGCTCCACTGCCTGTCACACAGCATGTACAGAGGTTTCTTTCCACTTCTGTTCCAGCCACCAGGAACTTCATTCTCTGTCCAGACCGGAGAGGTAGCCCTAAGGCAACCAAATATACTGATGTGTCTCCAGATTCCTAAGCCAACACCATGGCTATTGCTCCCTCATTTCTTTTCTGCCTACTCATCTCCTTCTTTGAAGCATGTCTCCATGTTCTCCCTGTCTTTTTTTAACAGTCACTATAAAGAGACCTGATGACCCAGAGGTCCAACTCACAACAGGCTGTGGGTGTCTCTCCAGCTTGATGCTGCTGCACACCAGCTACAGCAACAAAACCATAGAATCATAGAACTACTGAGGTTGGAAAAGAACTTTTAGATCATCGAGTCCCACCATTCATGCAGCACTGCCAAGTCCACATTTAAACCATGTCCCTGAGTGCTACATCTACATGTCTTCTAAATACCTCAAAGTATGGTGACTGAACCACACCCCTGGGCACCCCCTCCCAATGTCTGACAATGTTTTTGTGAACAAATGCTTCCTAATATCCAACCTAAACCTTGGCTGGCACAACTTCAGGCCATTTCCTCTCATCCTGTTGTTTACTTAAGAAGACACTGTCCCCCATCTCACCACAGTTAGTTGTAAATCAATAAGGTCTTCCAAAGACTCCTTTTCTCCAGGCTAAACACCCCCAGCTCCCTCAGCTGCTCCTCACAGGACTTGTGTTCCAGACCTTTCATCAGCTCCATTGCCCTTCTCTGGACATGCTCCAGCCCCTCAATGTCTTTCTTGAACTGAGGGGCCCAGAACTGGACACAGGACACAAGCTGTGGTCTCATCAGTGCCAAGTACAGGGGGATGATCACTGCCCTGGTCCTGCTGGCCACACTAATCCTGATAGAAGCGAGGATGCCACTGACCTTCTTGGCCACCTGGGCACACACACTGGCTCATGTTCAGCTGTTGTCAACCAGCACCACCAGGTCCTTTATCACTGGGCAGCCTGCTGCCAGGAGTGGTGGGAATGCTGGTAACAGCATGGCAGAATCACCATGGTGTCAGTGAGAGCTGTCAGCCTTCCTTCTAGGAACACACTTCCAGGGCTGTGTCTTCTTTCTCACCTGGTATTAAGAGGTCTCCACCTGGATATCTCCTTGCCTCAGGCCCACATCTTTACTGGCCTCCAGTACTTTTCCTACAGGAAACAGTCCTGGTGAGAGGTTTCCTTACTTTTGGGTACACACCTGTTTACTTTAGGTCTGTCATTGGTAAAGGTTTCAGTGTGGTCAGGGCAGCAACCTTCCACAGAGGGAAGGTGCAACCTCATTGTTCTGGCACTGCAGCAGGGCTAACCACAGCCCCAAGGACCCAGACATGCTCTGTGCAATGCCAGAGCACACAACTCTGCAGAAACCTTAACCAGGGAGTAAGAAGGCTGCCAGAGTGTGACTGGATGGGAATGGCTGGCAGAGGGAGAGAGGGGAAGGTGTCTCCCAGTAAGCTGGGGCTGCAAGGGTGTGAGCTGAGAGACAAGACTGCTGGATGGGGAGTTGATGCATTGGGCTAAAATAATCTCAATCAAATAAGCTCTCTCTCTACCTGTGATGGTAGTTTATTCCCACCTCTCCTGCCTTTCCAAGGGCTGGAGCACATGGGAGAACATGTACTGTCTCACACATCACTTTGAGCTGCCACTGGGAATAATCTGCATTGGGTGCAAGAAGCCAAACTAGGTATTTCCTTCCTCACTGTGCTGCTGAAGAGGTTTCAAGAGACAATGATCCTTCTGCATTTTGTTTTAAGGGAATCAGTTCATTCAACAGAGAGTCCAAAAGCAATTTAACTAAAGAACATATGGCATAAGCTGTCAGTGGAGTTTCACCCTCCCTCTACTCCCTCATCAAAATTAACATAACCTTCTTGATGAGGAGGAATGGCTAAAGCTTTAAAAAGAGGCAAAAAGGTGTTTGAGCTCTAAGGGAAATATTAAAAGTCTTTATTCAAACACATTAATATGTATTAAGAGGCACGGGCAATAATTACATGGTGTTTACACCGAGTTATTTAAACAGGAACAGAGTGCTTGGCACATTAACATATAGAACAATACTGCTCTAGTAGTTCAAATGATAATAAGACCTAATAGGATTTCCCTATCCCTAATTCTGCTGAATCCAAGTAAGACTGATTTAAAAGTTGTAAATGTGCAGGAAGTGGCTTCCAAGACAACAAAAGGCATTTCTATGCTCTGAAAAACAAGCTTTGAGGATGTGACAACACATGAACAATTCCTTCAGCTGTGCCTCTGTTCAGCACGGCTTGGGTGAGCTGAGGCTGCCCTAGCGGCAGGTTTGTCATATCTTGCTTCATTTCCATATGCATTGTGCTCCTGTGGCTTTCTTGGCGGCTTCCTCTGGGCTGGTACCGCACCCCAGGGCATCGGCAGGCACAGAGCGAGCTCCTGAGCTGCTGAGCTCCAGGGAAGAGGCAGCGCTGCCAGGAGGCTCCGGGAGAAGTGTCCCTGCCCGGGGCTTGATCTCAGCAGGCTGCAGAGTTTGAGGCAGGCAGGTGGGGAGGACAGAGAGGAATGGGCAAGTGAGAAGGAAGGAAGAAGTAAGGAAATAACTCAGCCAGCAGAGATACAGCTCAGCTAAGTGTCCTCAAAGTTTCTCAGAAAATTAGAAAACCAGCAATTTAAGGGCATATGCTGGTGGGGACGCGCGCGTGTGGAGGGCGTGCGCGCACAGATGTACCTGTGGGGAGGGCTCAAATGTGTGAGCACTTGTCTGAACAGCAACAACCTCCTGGTTCCATTTTACTGCACATCAAAAGTAAAAGAGGTGCTGGAATATATGGGTCTGGGACCAGCATAACAGAATGAATCTGCACAGGCAACAGCAACTCTATGTTTAAAGAAGATGGAGAGGGATGCAAGTTTAGAAGCATAACAGACAGCAGCACTAAACAGTTTTCAGTGAAATTTACACTCATGTAAAATTCCAGCATCTTGGACTAAACACCTTTGTTAGAAGTGATAGAATCCCTAACAGCTGCAGCAAAATGCCTTCATTTGCAAGTGTTACTGGTGCATAAGCAAAATTATCTAGTTATTATTGCTATTTTTAGCAGTACCCATAACACTAGCTGCTTTCCAAACAGATTTCTCTCCAGTGAGCTTGCTACAACTGTTGTGTGCACGTGGATGTTCAATTATTTTCTTCTGTAGTACAAGTTGCTCACTGTAGGTTTCAAAGTTCAAAAAGCACCATGGTGGGTAAAGCTGGAGTTAAACAACCCAAAGACTATAATTTCATGAGGGATATAAGAGCAATTCTCTCCCTGCAAGCACCATTTATCTTCTGGACAAAAAGATTTTTAATGTTGAAAAGCATGTTTGATTTTGAATTCATACTTAAATTGGTAAGAAAACACTGTGGTACTCTATGTTTGAACTAACAATTTTATTTTCTTTTATCACTGCTACAATTTTTGTGGACAATATAATCATCAAATACTTCTGTGAATAAAAAGTAATAAGTGAAAGCTTAGAGATTTAGAGAATAATATTTCAGGAATTTTGCCTCAAATAACCAGTTCTTTTTTTTTTATTAATGCACTTGTATGCATGAGGAAAAACAGTGGTGTTCTGTCAAATAAAAAAACATCTTTCTCATTAGGACTGTGTTTATCACGCTTTCAAATGTTCTGCAAACCAATGCCCCTATTTGTCACTGTAATTCAATATAATAAAAGCTGTCAAAACTGCTCACTTTGCTCGCTAGAGACAAATTTGCTAAAGTTTTGCAGCATGAGCCAAATAACACAGCACCAGATCCTCCAGCTTTTATTTCACTTTGCTCTAGGCACTATTCATACTGGTTTCTGTGCAATTTTTGTTCAAGTAAGGGCTGAAACTTTCAGGTTTTGAACATGAGACTTTTTTAGAAATAAACAGCACAGAAAATCCATTTACAAAGAATATTGGGTGGCTGGAATGGTGCTGCTTGTGAGCTTTATCTCTGAAATGTCAAACTTATTTCCTTCAGATTATTGCAAAATACAGACTAACTACATCCTTGATGAAATTCTCTCAAGGTCCATGAGGTCACTCTCAGGATTAAACACTGCCTGACATTTTTTTATACAGAGTCCAGAAGCACTGTATTTTGGTGCCTACTACCCTTTCAGAGATGTTAGTCTGTTCCACTAAAAACAAAGATTATAGGATCTCTTCCCTCGTGGGAAAAGGTTTGATGAAGCAACTCTCAATTATTACCTTGTCCAGAGACTCCAAGACCACACTGTGTACTTCTGGCAGTAGACAAAATAGACAAAGTTATCACTCAAGGACAGCCTTGAGTAATGGCTACATTTTCCATGGTTTTACAAAACATGTTTTGATGCATTAAATAAAGAAAACACACTAAGAGCTATGTGTTGGGAATAGGTAGATTGGCAGGTCATGAGAAAAGTAGCCGGGACAGTGGTTAGGGCAGAAGATTAGAGTCAGCTGCTCTTTTTCGTCCTCACCACACTACTGACTTGTCCTGAGATTTGGAGAAGACTTTTATGGTAAAATCTATTAACTAGAGTCCTTCGTCTCACTCTTTTGAACTGCCTTTCTGCATCTGTGCAGACCACAGCAGTTTAACATGTCAAAACACTTTCACAGGCTCAGATAAAAGCAGCAGAATATTAACAGCTGTAGTGGCCAGCCAATGCATTTTTATCTCTTTTTGAACATGTGCCCAAAGACCATTTGATGAAGATGTGTTCTACACCTGTAAAGAAATAGATTTCTACATAGACACGGGGGGCCTAGTAAGACCAGAGAACATGAAAAACAAAATGAAATCTACTGATGACTACAGCTCCTCTGATTGAATCCTTTATTGCAGCTGCATGGACAGACCCCTCCCTGAGTTTTTACTCCAGCTATTATTCTTAACTTGGCATCCAGAAGTCAGCCTTGGCTTCCAACCTGAATAAAAAAAGGGAGATAGGCTAAAACACACTAGCCTCCGTTAAACATTCAGGGTATTGTGCATGTGATAAAGGATTGGATAAAACAGTGGCAAAAGTCTGCTATCTTCCAAGGCTCAGGAAAATAAACCACAAAGACAATTCAACAAAGTCCTCTTTGTTCCTGAATAGAACCAACAAAATGAAAGGAATCTGGTGGAAGAGAGAAGGCAAGAAAGAGGTCTGCTGCAGGGAGCAAGTACAGACAGAATCGCTCTTTGCCGGTTCCTCTGACAGAGCAAGTGCATGATTATCACATGAGCCTCACAAAGACTGGAATTAAAGGGGCTGACTCGGCTGTCACATCGCTTAAGCTGCACTGAGGTCAAAGGAGTTCGGACTAACCGAGGTCAGCAACACACAGCCTGGGAAGTAGGGGTCTCTTTTTCAAAGCAACAATTGCTTAGGTTGATAAAAATAGATACCTAGAGCCCGTGATGGCTTACAAAGCCATCCCTTTATACCAGATTCCCACAAAGTGCTGTATATAATCAATAGTGCTCTGAAAAGAACAGAACCACAATGAAAGCAGTCAGGTGGTCACTAGAAGCAAGTGTAAAGGGCAAAACACACAAGAGAAGTCACCATCTGTGCTAACCCCTTAAAGACCAAGGGAAAAAATAATAAGTCTGAACTACTGGCACCAAGTATGATAGAATTCAAATGCAAACAGGTGTCAATGGCATGACAGTAGGGCTCTGTTATTTGCAGGTCGCCACATGTCTTCTGTATATTATTTCATGAATCATGTCCCCAAGAGAGACTTCTCTTTGCTGATTTCCAGTGATGCCAAGGCTACTGATAAATGTCTCTGGGCTAAAAATAGTACCTATTCTCTCCCATGCCCTCTGTCCCCTTTCAGCCTCCACTTCATATGAAACAGCTCCAAGAGAGGGGCACTGACCTCAACTCACCAGGAATATCAAACATCTCCACAGCTTTGATGAACCTTTTGATGAGAGTGGAAAAAGGAGAAATGTACACATCAGCTGTGTAATCATGTGCTGGATGGGTCTGGATGCATCCTAAGGTTTGTGTTTAAAAGCAAAACCGATACACATCTCCCTTGGTATGCAAGCACAGAAAAGCACCCTTTGTTTTTGTGTGGTTTTGTGGGGGGGTTTCTGGAGGCTTCAATAGAATTTGGATGGGGTCAACAGAAAAATCTGCTAATTTTGTCATAGACGTAGAACTATATCATCTTGGCCATTATCATCACTTTTCAAATAAAATCAAGATCAGGATATTAGTGGGCTTGTTGCTCCACAACGTGGATTAAATAATTTTTTCTGCCCAACAAACTCATATTGGCCTTTGAATCCTGATTTCTGAATCAATGATGTTATTTGTGTCAACATACTGGATTTTTATCATAATTTTTACAAATACAATCTGTGTTCTCCTCATTCTTCGAGCCATAGCACTGGGGCATCCTGGTAAAAAAAATAGATCTGCTGTGACACTGAAAGTGAACAGAAACAGGTTTCAAGCATCATTCTGCCATAGCTCTTTGTGGACAGGGAACTTGCAAAAAAAATATCCTGAGAGCAAGACAAAGCAAAAAGGGCAACCTGCATGACCCCCAGGGGATCTTCACAGATGTGCTCAAGCTGATTGTGCAGATGAACCTGAGAAACCAAGTCCTTGAGTAAGCTTAGTTATCCTTTACAACCTGACTGTTAATGGCTATGTGTTTACCTGTCCTTGAGGAAAGAGCCTCTATTGTGGTTTATCAAACACAGAGGAATTCCCAGTGTCCTCAGGAAAGTCTGGGACAAAAGTTAAACTGATAATTCTAAATACACTATTTGTGCTTAATCATTTGACTGAATTTAAACTGGAAATGCTGTTCTATGTCCCGTGTTGTAACAGCAGAAAACTGCAGGTCTTTTTAATTTCTGTTCTTTTAATCCAATTCTACTGCATATTTTCTGTTCTGTTGCAAAGTTTTAGGCACTGCTGGTGCTGTGCCCCCTAGGTCAGAATCACCTTGCAGAAGGAGATGCCAATGCCTGTTGTTAAGGTGTTTGTGTATGTGTTGAGGCCAGGTGAAGGACAACTGTCTCTGCTGATGCTACCTTAGAGGATCCTGGACAAAGCAACACAGAGTGATTCCACAGAGGGAAAACCAGCGCCTACAATGCTTGTGAAGGGAGTGGGTAAAACCACAGACCATGGAATTTGGGTTTTCTGGTACAGATGGAATCCAGATTGATGAGAAGATGAGAAGCAGGCACTCCAATCATGAAAAGCCTGGGCAATGTGAGGGGCTTGTTCTTAGGGACCTTGAAGTGTTTACTCCTGATCTGCTGGACACTGAGAAGGGTGCAATCCACCAAACAGTAGCACTCTCTGTTGAGCATTCTCCACTGAAAATGTTTTGGTTTTCTCTGAAAGCAAGCTTATTCTTGTATCTCCAAAGTGATGGGAAGTAATGCCAATTTCTCTTTCTGTGTGTTGTCACCAGCTCCTCAACTCAGCATGTCTTGCTGGTAACTTATCCTTCCATTGCAATAAAGCAGCCTTGGTCTTTCACACCATGTTAAAGAAAATAACCAGCAGAGTACTTAAACCAGGCTTGGCTTGACTGCAGATTTCAATTGAGTTCAGCAGTAAAAAGAAACCCTATTAGTACTACTTCCCCACAGCTAGCTTTGCTCAATGCCTAGTGTTAAGATAAATTATGTTCTTCAGTGTGTAGGATGAAATAAGAGTCGCTATCACAGCGGGATGAGTTTTTCAAATGTTACTTACATTAGGCAGAAATCTTTTGTTCCCACATAAGGAAAAATTTTGAAAATAGATAACCAGGCTTATCTTGGAGATCTATCACTTGGGGCCATAATCCATGATCTATGTAGACTCAGTGCAAAGTATGGAATTTTGTCTAATAGCCTTTAACAGGGACTTTGACAGAACTATTATTTTGTTCTGAATGATATATAAACAAATTCAATTCTACAACTTCATCTCCAGTCATCTCTCTCCATTGTTCTTTTATTGCAAGTATTCCTTGGCATGGTTTAAGAACTACTGAAGTATTTAATAGCTATTTAAAAGTAACAGCTATTACTACTTAGACTAGACATTATAAGGGGACAACCAAACAGGCCCTTACCTTTCCAAGTAAGGTTTGTATGGAGAAGGATTTAAGAGAAATGAAATTATAAATCCAGTTACTTCATTATTCTTTGTGTTTTAAGTGAGAAAGCATAATGGGTTTGGAATGTTAAGTACAGGGTAAAACTATTCTGAGTCTAATATAAATATGAAGGTACAGTTAGAGAGAATTTGCCAGTTGCTTAGCCCTTGGAGAGCCACTTCTGGGACTGTTTAGGTAGGGATTCTTGGCTCTACATCTCAAATGTGATCAACATTTTGCTTGTAATTCTTGGTCACTAAAGGGTATGCCAGTTGTGAACAATAATGTTTTCCATTCAGATGGAGAAAGTAGGGGGAAAGGTATAAGATGGAGTGTCTCATTTCTCTTGAGATCTATCCAAGACCTTAAAAAATCAATGGAAATCTTTCTGTTGAGTTCACCATGCTCTGGACCATATCCTTACAAAACATTTTATTGTCAAGTCCATTCCTTCTTCCCCATTATGTTGCTCAATTTGCTCTCTGCTGTTGGGAACTTTTTTTGCATATATTAATAAATCTGTATAATCTTTGGCCTTTAGCTGAGTCTCGATTCCATGGCACACTGTTGCACTGTGTGCGTGACTGCATGGTTGAGGGTTGCTCTGGAAATTACTCATAAAAATTAATTGTCTGGTAATACCACAATTGTCAATATGTGTAGGTTGCAGCATTCCCCCTGTGGGCTGTTGTAGCAGATCATAAAACTTCATTTCCAGGAAAGTTTCAAAACTTTTATTTTCTAGGGAACATTAATTATCAGAGTCCAGATGACCTGTCCCATTTCTTCATTAACTTCATCTCTTTTTTCTCTCTTCAGACATGGTAATTTGAAGGCAACTGGCAACAGATCACATGTCAGGTTCCTGGTTTTATATCAATGTCAGCTGAAGTGTTTAAAAGCAGCCAGACTCATAAGCCTAATCCCCAAACGAATGTTTATATGTGACCATTTCCCCATTGTTAAACTTTTGTGCCAACAGCTGATTTACAAGTCTGACACTTACACAGACATATGCTTTGGCATTCTGCAGGCTTCCTGAGACTCATGCCCTCCAGCACTGCTTGTTGACCTCCCCTTCAAACTCAGGGCATTGATGGATCATCACAATGGACAAACCACTCTGGACCTACATGGTAGTAAGAACTCTAGTCATGTCCCCGTTGGAGTTTACAGCAATGCATTCTTTCACTGAGAAATTATATTTCCTTGAGACCCAACCTTTTGCAGGTACTTGCCAGTTCTTATGAAGTTCTTACCTGGGGAAGATTTTCATGCCTAGGATGAAATACATCAAAGAGCAAGAAAACTTCCACCCCTCCTAGATAATCATCCTATGATTGGTGGCATGATGATATGATATGATATGATATGATATGATATGATATGATAATCATCCCACTGACTGGTGGCACAGGAGTCCACATTTCAAGTTTCTGTTCTGCAAGAACAGAATCCTGTATCCAGGCAAGTTTTCTGGCCACCAAAATATCAAGCTCTTCTTGTATTCTGTCTCTCCTGTTGGACCTGTTTCACTTTGTATAAATAAATAACCATTAATTGAACAAGGGCTTGAACTCAGGCTGCCCATTGAACTATTGCACTGTTCTTTCCCCAGGGCAGTGAATAGGTAAATGCTTGTATGAAGTTAGCAAGTTGCAGAGCAACAGAGATAGCTGAGGGGTCCCAAAAACACAAGGAAAAAAAAAGAAAACCACTTGGTTAAGTCATTTAATAGAGTATGAATCACCTCTTTTTCAGTCCTTGAGGACTTCCTTCCTGAATGAGGAAAAAGGACTGCTAGCTGTTCTATGAGAGGCTTTACCCAATCCTCTGAAAGGTCATAATTCCACCAAATTTTGAAAAGATCTAATATTTAAAAGTCATACATTTTCCTTTCTGAAGTAAAAAAAAAAAAAAAAA
>WBNO01009711.1:120793-138965 GCA_013400575.1 Peucedramus taeniatus
ACTTTAGCTAAATGATCCTCTAACAAGCCCCTTGTGTTACAGTGAAGGTGCTACGTAACTTTAGCATCACGATATCTTGAGCCTTAAAGTTGCTGGAAACTCTGCTCCAGACATGAAAAAGGACCTCACAGTTCCAGTTCCGAGCGATTTCTTCACCTAACACTCTTCCCAGCTTTGCTGACATTTTTCAAATGAAGGTTTAAGTCTATTACTTACACACTATTTTCACATGACAAATGAGTTTTAGTCATATTTAGTCATGCAGAAAGATAACTGAAAGCAATAGGGAAAATTCAGTGAGTGCAACATTGCCATAAAAGATCATATAAAAGGTAAGACAAGGACTGGAGATGTTGAGTCTCAATCTTGTTATCATGCTGCTAGATGATATACTTCAATAAATCTAATACTTACATTTGATGGTCAAAAATATTTATTTTCAAGCATCTCTTTGATAAGGAACTTGGATTAACTTCTTTGATTAGGAACTAAAATCCATGTTTTAGTCAGATTCACCTCTCTATAAGCATATCAACAAATTGGTATTTCTGTAGACATGTCTGCTTTTTCTTTAATGTCATATAATCTTTCTCATAAGCACTTGCATAAAATCAGTTAAGAGTTAACCAACTAAAATATACAAATACGCGGGAGGTTTTATGAAGAGCTACAACTTCAAAAGAGTTGGTTTAGGGGTCATGACCCCATTTTTTGCAATAACTTATGCATCACGAACTTACGTAATTGGCAGCAGATAACATATCACACTCTCAGTTTTATGTCCTTGGTTTGACAACAGTGTCAATTGAAGTATTTGCTAACTGCAGAACAAATGGAGCCTCATAGATGAAAATGTTTTCATTCCAAAACCGATGTTTGTAGCAAAACACTCCCCCTTTATTGTTCCTTTTTAACATTACTAAATTCAGTATCAGAAATGGGTAGGGACATACACATGATTTTGGACATCAAAAAATATTTCTGATTATTATTTATCCTAGCAAAATGGAAATACCTGAGAAAGGAAGGTATATATTTTTCTAAATAGAATATTGTCAGCACAAAAGAACACATATTAAGTGGCCTTGGATCTCTAAATCTTTGTTATCTTTAGAGCATGAATCAGCGTTAAGATAAATTACTGGGAAATGAGTGACCTGGATTTAAAAACATTTTAGTAGGGTAGGCTTAAGTCTTACGTTTTCCTCTTCCCAGAGATTGCATTTAACAGCAGCCAAGACGCAAGTCTAGACTGCTTCTCTATGTCAAAACTGGACACCTGTATCATCCACTTAAAAGGCCCATCCTCTTAGGACATTGGAATGTTCACAAGCCACAGCAAAAAATGCATAAAGCAAAAAATTATTATACAGAAGGGAGGCATTTAAAAGAAACCTTAATGACTTAAGGTCTTAATATCTATTTAAATTCAATGGTAGAGAGACCAAAATTTATTGAGTCTCTTTTTGAGTGATCTGAGGCTTAGGAATAGGATTTGTTTGGGGTTTGGCTATGACATGTGTATTTTGTGGGGTGCAGTTCTCTTTCAAGACATTTCTTTCACAACAGTGAGCTTATTGATACACATCATAATTCCCAAAACTGTAGAAGAGAGGAAGATAATGGGGACAATTTTATTAATGTGAAATATTCCGCTTGACCAAATTACAAATTAACGCTGGGAAACAACTATATGCCATCAGTTTAGTAAATGATTTGTGATTATTTCTCATCTGAACCTGAATTTAAACTGACCTGAAGAAAAAATGATATCTGTTTTAAAATCTGGCTTACAGTAGATTATCACCTATGATGTACATTATTTGGTAGACAAGATTTTTGACTCAAGTTTGCTAAAAACTGTTGGTGTCTGGGAGAGTAAATTTTCTTCAATGAGACTCCATGATGTAGGTAAACTAGCACAAGTTATAAGTAACAGACAAGAAAAAATTATAATGAATAGCAGGAGGAAGGACATAAATTTTAAAAACTGGGAAAAAATGAAACTGACACGCATAAGAAACACCCATAATAGAATCATAGAATAGTTTATGTTGGAAAAGGCCTTAAAACTCATTGGGTCTACCACTAAACCATGTCCCCAAGTGCCAAACCTACATGTCTTTTAAATACTCCTAGGGAAGGTGATTCACCACTTTCCTGGACAGTCTCTTCCAATGCTAGACAACCCTTTTCATAAAAAAAATTTCCTAATACCCAATCTAAACTTTGCCTGGCACAAACTGAGGCCCTTTCCTTTTGTCCTACTGCTTATTACTTGGGAAAAGAGCCTGAATCCCACCTCACTACAACCTTGTTTTGGATAGTTGTAGAGAGCAAAAAAGACCCCCTCCCTCCCAAGCCTCTTTTTCTCCAGGGGAAATTTGACCTGAAGGGATACCATAAACTGACCAAATCCATTTCTGTTTCTCTATGCAGGAACAACTGTATCTTTCTTCTTAGCAAATTATTTTTTATTTATCCTTTTCCTAGAAACATTTCAGTATTTCAACATTTTCAACTTCCACAGTGCTTCGTTGCCCTTATCATTACAAACATTTTCCTGATGTCTGACTCAAATCTCTCTTGTTGCTATATAATGTTGCATTCAACTCTGAAGAACACACACTCAAAAATATCTGGATTGTATCTGCCACCAGCATTTTAGTTCATCCTTACATATTACGCTCAGATTCACATAACAAAACAAACTCATACTCACAGACTTTCAGACAAAACTAAATCAGAAAAGGCATTCCAGAATCCATATAATCTTCAACCAGTACACACATACAGTTTGAGGGACCATCCCAGAACTATTTCAAAACCTTAAAGCATGCATTACTGTGGGTGTTAAGCCATCAGCACCAAACATTTTATTCTATAGGTCCTGTTTCATCTTCACCCCACACTCGTACAAAACCACACTACATACTAAAGTAGATACAGTGCTGGCAAATACTCACTGAAGAACAGCAAAAGCTGTGATGGGATGGAGAAAGCTGTTAATTAGGAAAGAGGAGGCCAGATAGAAAAAGGCAGCAAAAGGAATTTTATAGCCATCGTTTGCCCTGGCCCTTGTAACATAGTATAATTATGGTCATGCAGCTGTGCAGCCCTTTGCCTTGGGGTGATCAACATCCCGGGTTTGAGGACACAAAGGTAGATTGTAAGAGCCAAGAACTATATTGCCTTTAATAATGTCAGATTTTAATTTGGTATCTCAGAACATAACCAAGGATAAGATGTAACTAAGATAAGAAAAAAAACAAATACTTAATTTCAGAAAACAATGAACTGGCATGACGTTTCTTAAACAATGGAACAGTCTCCCAGACTCTTCCCAGTAATGGAGCCTATTTGTTTGGTGTTTTTATAGCCAGATTGGCAAATGCTAGAAAACAGCCTGCAGGATATAATCTTGCTTTGGCAAGAGATTGGGCTGGATGATCACTTCCATCTAAGTTTCCTCCCAGTTCAGGCTCAAGTTTTGGAAGCAGAATCTTACTTTCTTACTTTGTATTTACCATTTGAAACCATATTTCAGCTGGAGCTCCTAGATATGACACTTAGCCTCAATAAATTCTGGTTACAGCTCTTGGGATATGATACAAACCTCCTCAGAGATGACTGGACTGCTTCCACTGCTGTGGGGACTCTCAGAACAAGCCTTTGATACTCATAGAAATGGATGCATGTCTGTAAAGGTGTGAGAAATCCGAGTCACTCATCCCTTTAGGCTGGCAAGAAGCAACCCAGCATTAGCAGAAACATTGTGCAGCATTGTGAACAGGTGACTTTGCCTGAGCTACTATTTCCTGCAAAACACTGGAACACTGACACAGTGACACAGCTTCTGGATTCAAGCTGACATGTACCTTGTGAGTCTGCTATGTGCTCAGAGGAAGCTTTCACCTGCTCTCATAGACATAGAAATGTCTTCAATTAATTGTTAATAAGTAAAATAAAATCCCAAAACAGCTTCTCCCTTTTGACTTATACCATGGTGCCTTATCTTTAAGGCCTGCCATCCAAATGTCAATACACTGAGGCATGATGCAGTATTATTTAATGTCTAAAAAAAATCAAGCAATCAAGCATCTTGACCCAACAAAAGCAACAGAAACCAAGGGAGCCCCACTGCACTCACAGACAGCAGCTGAGAGTGTTACTGGTTCTTTGGGACCAGTTTATCCTTTCAAAATTTCTGTAGTGTTGAACATCCTTCTCTAAAAATTTATTTCTTAAAAATATCCCAGTTTAGCCAGCTATAAATTGGTCATCTAAGCTTTACAAGTAAATTTAAAAAATTACAGCCACATTCTTGAATGGAGAGGCCACATTTTTATTTCATCAATATGGATATAAATTAGAACCCTTCCTTCTCTCTTTCTCAAAATAAAGAACAATGCTATTTACTGGGCTATATATTGTAGCCCTTCAACACAACTACACGCACACTAAGACCAAGACCACCAGTACCAAATGCAGAATTATTTATTGCCATGTGAAAGATAAGTACACACAACACAACAAACAGAAAAAAAAATGAAAACAAGTTTTAAAATTAAGATTACAGAGGAGAAATAACAGGAAAACTTAAACACATTGCTGCCCCAAGAGGATATGAATTTCAATGGAAAATAACTACCAAATGTTTCCAAAGCCAACCACAAAAAATCAAGTAAGATTCAACTTAAATGCAATTTATTCTGAAGATTTTGTTGTTATAGAGTCATACATGCATGTAGAATTCATGGTTATTTCTCAAAAATTAAACTCTTCTGGGCTCAGATTTGTGTAACACCAAAAAAGGGTTTTAAAAAGAGAAATCCCTCTATTCTGTGAAACAGTTTCTGGGAACCTTCCTGGAAATCCCAGCAAGACCAGCCAAAGAAAATTATCTGTGGGGAATTGTGATTGTTGCAGCAAATGTGAGCTTATACTCTGATTCATTTAATTAAGTTCTTTGAGTGAATAATGGAATACAAAACAAGGGGTATACTGAAGAAGAGTAATCAAGCTATAACAAGATCTCTCCAGTTATTAACTGTAAATTACACAAATGTAAATCCAGATCAGCAGAAAAGCCCTACCGCATTCACATGTTATGATTTTTTAATAGAAGCTTTAAAGCAGCATTTGTCAATGGTGTTAATTTTAAATTATATGGCTAGTGACAACACTGTATACCACCCAAGATTTCAGCATGCTGGGAAAATCACATTTCTCTTTTGAAGTTATATTTCAAAAAAACCCAATCATTTTTGAATTATATTAATGGGTACAGAGTGAGAGAAGAAAACACACATAGTGTATAAGCTAAAAGAAAAAATAGATGTATAAGAAACATATTAGACATCCACATTCCAAAGCCTGAGTGACTTTTCATTTCTATTTCAATTGAAATGAATAGTAATGTGTGATAATTGTGGTAGGAAAATAGAAACTGCTCTCTCATAAGCAATACTTCTGCTTCCAAACAACAGCACTGTTAACACATCCACTTCCATTGTACTATATTAGTAATAGTCAAAAATTGTTATGAACTTGTGGTTATCGAGTGAAGTGCATTGATAGGTCCATGAATTCCTCTTGGACAAGCACATAAGACACTCAGCAACTATGGATCTGTGGCTATTATTAGCATTGTCTTTGAGTAGGTCAGCAGCTACATTTGGGTGAAGACTGGTCTCCAGTGGTCCACAGGTAGATGTACAGCTACCCGTGCTTATTGCTTGGAGAGGAGCCACTTTGGAGAAATGACATTACATCCTGGGAAGAAAGTGTAACAGGAAGAAATGCAGTACTGAGAGATGGAGACTGAGATGCTGCTAAGTTAGAACTGATGTTGATAACCTTTTAATGAAGTATAGCAACAGAGATGAAAAGAGACACAATGCTTTATATTCATCTCTGCAGTTTCTGATGCACCATTCAAAACACCACCATAATTAAGGCATGCCAGCTTGGACCAGGACTTCCAATAGTTTGTTTTGTTTTTTTTTTTCAAAGTATGTTATGCCTCAGTATGGCCTTGAAAATTTGCCTTAGTCACACCTTGTCTTTCAGAATACTCACAGGTTCCTGTGACATTTTTATGTTCAAGCTGGGAAAGATCAAACAGGCCAGCTGAAAAAACTTAATGCACTTCATTTTTCCTACTGAAGAAGTTTTTAAAAGATTAAAAAAAAAGCAAACCAAAACTTCAGAAAACAAAAGAAAAACCTACCAGATATATTTTGAACAGAAGAGTTGTATTTTGGGCATTTACAACACTATCCAGTTACAAATACGCCAGATTCTGGGGCGATTTTATATAGCTCAATTACAGCAGAAAACGAAGTGAAAATTTACACCCCATACTTCAAATGCATATGGGGAGAGGAATTCTGCATTTGAACAGCTGTCTTATGTGGAAAGGAGTGACTTCATTCCCAACACACAAGATATCTGAACTGTCAGAAAGCTGCTAACAGCCTCTTTAGTACTGCCATCCTCATGTACCTCAGGATACAAAGACCTGGGCTGAACTCCAAAATTACATTGTTCAGCAGCTGAATGACAAAAATCCATCTAGAATTAAAAAATTATACATCAAATTAACATGCAGTAAATAATGAATTTTGTGGTCCTTACTTAGTAAAACAATTTCCTCACATCACCTTTCCCAGAAAGTGAAGCCTGAGACATAATTATACAGTGCTAAATTAAATCTCATACAAACATTACATGTGCAGAAGTACCCTGCTTCAAGTGCTTACTCACTGAATGCCATTCAAACAAATGGCAAGTTATTGGGGGTCAGGGGCAAGCATTACATGAGGACTTTTCAGCTATTCAGAGCTGTGAATCTAAGGTGATGTATTGTTAAATTAAATATCTGTACAAGAGGGCTGTGGTTACAGAGTTTGATGGCAGTGAGCACTGTACTGAATTTAAATGTCACCTTATTTATCATCCTCTATTATTTTTAGAATGTTTAGTGCTAGGAAATATACTTACGCAACTTTAATTCTATACTAAAAAGCTCTCTATAAAAGAAAAAGGTTGATGCCAGAACTTTTTAGAAAAAATATTTTCTGTTTCTACCGTTCCCATAGCTGTGAAAATAAGCACCTCTTCAACTATAGTCTATAATCATATTCACCATATCAGGTCATTTTGGGAAACTTCCATGCAGGTGTTTAATAGATTATGTCTTGATGTCCTAATGGGAAAAAAATTGCATCAAACACCAAATAAAGTCATTTTTACACACAGAACAGAGGATAAATGTTTTACAAAATCGTTCTCTGACTGATTAGAACCTAGAAATGAGAACAAGTTCCAAACACCTTTAAAAGTGATTCATTAAATGCTGGAGGCAGAGTCACTGCCTCCTATTGCCACATGCTCATATTTCATAGTCTCCTGTCAGACCAACGGGCCAAAGTGATGGTGGCACCCACTAACCAAGCAACTTCTGTCCTGGTTACCCAGACAAGCTGCTGCTCTCAAAAAACAGGGCTGCTCAGCACAGGACCCCTTCCAGTTTCCCCAGTGCACACAATTTTCCAGCTTTGTTCCCCCTAAAAAGGGTTCATATTCATGGAGCCTGCTAGGACTAAATTTGGGTGGTTCTTAGCAATAGACAGATATTAGAACCAAAATATTCCCATTAAATCAGCCAGATCTAAGATCCTCCCCTTCTTGCTTCTTAATTGTCACCATGACAATGTCAACACTTCAATCACCAGTGCTGAACATATGCGAGATGTGGCCCAGCTTGTCTCTTGGAGTCGTTACCTAGACTGCTTTCAGATGTACTACTGCATTTGGTTTATATTTCTTCAGTTTTCTTCACAGTCAGAAAGCTGGAGAAAGGGGAAGGGAACAAGACAGCCCTTGTGGCATAGGGAAAATAGCAACATAATGCCTAGTTCTTAGGTCAACAGAAAAAAACTGCTTTAAAGGCCAACTTCAACACCACTGTTGGAAGGCACTGATGGCAGGACTAATTGTTGTAATATCTCTTTGGCATCTGACTCAAAAAAAGGTGTGTGCTTTGTCACGATAGCTGGGGTCACTGTAAGTCATATGAGGAGCAGCTGAGGGAGCTGGGCTGTTTAGCCTGGAGAAAGGGAGGCTCAGGGGAAACCTTATTGCTCTCTACAACTACCTGAAAGGAAGTTGTAGCCAGCTGGGAATCGGCCTCTTCTGATAGCAACCAGTGACAAGAGGAAATGGCCTCAAGCTGCACCAGGGGAGGTTCAGGTTGGACATCAGGAAGAATTTCTTCTCTGAAAGGGTTGTCAAGCATTGAAATGGACTGCCCAGAGAAGTGGTGGAGTCATCATACATGCAGATGTTCAAGAAACGACTGGACATGGCACTTAGTGCTATGGTTTACTTGACAAGGTGGTAGTCAGTCAAAGGTTGGACTCCATGATCTTGCAGCTCTTTTCCAACCTAAATGATTCTGCATATAGGAAAAAGTTGCAGCTGAGTTTAAAAAGGGCAAATATTCCTCATAATGAAAGTTTAAACCTTTAATATTGTAGTACCTTTAATATTATGTTACACTCTTACTGTTAATTTGGTATAAGAGCAAGTGTTTCATAAGCACAGTTTTATTTTTAAGCAAAGCCTTTGGAATTCTTTTAAAAGATGTTTACAGTAGTTAAAGAAAGATCACATTTTAAAGGTACATTTCTAATTACATTCTGGCAGAACCTTAGCTGGGAACACTACCAGCACTATTTTGATAGCAAAAGCTGTGACAGTTACATCAGCTAAGGTTATCTGCTGTCTGCTTATTATCATGATCAAATTAAAATACAAGAATATGGTCAGCAGACCATATATATGACATAGAACACTGGAGTGCAAAAATTTGGAACAACCTTAGGAAATCTGTGAGTGTACAGAACAGGACTGGAGTATTTCACTGGAAGAACTAAACAACTTTAAAACTGAAGCAGTATGAACAGGATGAAATCCAGAACTGCCTAGCTCAAATTCATGAAGCTGGCAGCAAAAAATATCACAATAAACTGGGCACTTGCCAGCTGCACGTGGAGGAGAAAACTTGAGATGGTTCAATCAAAGTCAGGGTTAGTATAAGCCCCTAAAGAGAGGCAGCAATGGTAAACAAGTACAATTCAAAAACACATGGGGCATCCAGCAGTGAGGGATGTGCTGGTCATACGTCACTGGAATACTGTGTAAAATTTAGGTCATTCCTTTCAAGGACAGACACAGCTGTGCTCCATATGGAAGTTCCACAGCCACAGCCCTGTCACACGGCCCCCGAGCATGTGCCTGGGCTCCCATGTTTGTGCCTGGGAAATCCCATGCCATGCACCGCATGAGCAGGAAATCCAGCCTGTGGAAACGTGAACAACACAGATGGCCAGCGAGTGCACAATCCGCCCAAGCCTCTTCGGTCACACCAGGCTCCCCAAGATGGGTTGACTCCGTGGTGTGCTGACTGATACAACAAGAGAGGATTCAGAACAAAATGTACCCAAACTTTTTATTTGTCCTTTGAGTTTCCAGTAGGTCCAAGCCATATTGCACAGCAGTGCTCAAATAACACGGCACATGTAGAGTACACCCAGCATGTCCCCAACATGCCACACTCCTTGCCCAGGTATTCAGCTGTCAAGCTGCATCTGTGTTTGTCTGTGACTTCCAGATGCCAACCTGACTGATGAGAATGATTGTGCTGAACCAGTGACCATATGCTCTGCCAAGCAGTGCAAATGCAAGGAAAAGGAGGAGAGGGTAGAGCCATCTTTTGTTCTCCAATTAATTCCTTCCTATATGATGCAGCAAAATAGACTTGTCATAAAACAGGTGCATAAAATTGCTTCTAGAAGGACAGAAGGATCAGAGAAATGGAAAATCCATCTCATGAGAGTAGACTGTGCACACATCTGAACAAACAGGTGCAAACCAATGTGAGCCTCAGTTGGCCTCATACTGTCCCAAAATCCACATGGCCTGAATTAAATCAGTGCTAATGAAGTCTCCAGCAGAACTCACAAGCTCAGGCTTAGCATTCCACTGCCATAGCCCTACAGGCAGCAGGAGAGGCTCAATTCATATCCCAGCTCACTGAGATTGCTAGCAGAGAGCCTGGGTCTGCCTGTCCCCATCAGTGCTAATGCACCCCACAAGAGTTTGGCTTGTTAGTCCCAGTGGAGTGGTGCCCCAGGGGATAGGACAGCCCTCAAGGATTTTAAAGATCTTTTCCAATCTAATGATTCTACAATTCTTTAATTCACAGAGAAATGGGAGACAGGACAACTGCCTGAGCAAAGAGACAATGTTGGCACACCAACAAGCAGTGTAAATATGCCATAGATAGAGTTAAGCTGAAAATATGAATAATTCTATCCATTATAGCAGCAAGATCCTGGAAGAGCTCTCACAAGTAATGGAGAAAAACTGTAACAAATTTTAAGGTGATGCTTGATTTTTCTGAACACATCTATGTGCCACAGGGGTGTCTGAAACACCTGCAGATGCCCCATAAGACCCCATCCTGAAAATCTCTGTTAGCTGTGAACTGCAAACCAAAATCCAATTGAAATCAGAAATTTAATTAAAAGCAGCACTTCTGAGCCAGCTGCTGGCAGGCATTATGCTGGTAAAAAGTGACAGCTGCTTCACTGGCAGTGCAATGTCAACAACTGTAGAAGAGGCCAAGGAATAGACACGGGCCACAACTGCTCAAGGATCATCCCACTTTGAAGAAGGTACTTGTAAAAAGGCTTCAGAGGCTTTTGTCTATGATTTCATCAGCTAAGATACCTTACTCCTAGTTTATATTACATTTTGCTGCTGTCTTCCTTGTTCTTTTGGGGGTTTTTGGCTCAGTGGGATCACAATGCCAATTAAAATTGGTTAAGAGAGAAAATGTCAGGTTTTCCAAATGCAACATAATTGTTTTTAAAAAAATATTCCCTCACTATCTAGCAAATCCAGGGTTTGTTTGCATTAAATGTGCATTTCAGAGATCTTTCCCATTTATACAAGTGGACTTCGATCCCTTTGGTGCATTTTATTTGCATATATATCATATGTATATGACTCCCATTTTTAAAAAGGAGTTATTAATACTTTTCTATAAAGGCAGCATTTTCTTGTTTCAAGAAATTAAAACTTTGTTTCAAGTAAAACAGAGTAGCAAGGGATTAGTACTGTGGCCATTAAATTAATGGTCCACAGGGAGGGGTGGACCATTCCAGGTAAGCAGAATAATTCACACATTAAAGATAGTGAATTGGAACCCAAAATTTCATATCTAAGTTTAAAAGTAACCATTTATTATTTGGTTGTTTTTTCCTGCTAGAGCTTCAGGTAGATGTGATGTGCCCTCAGAAATGATGAGCTGTATCACATAGATCATCTTGTCACAGTTTTTCCCTGTGAAGAGACTATATTGCTTAGTCTAAGAATAACTTCAAAATTCACAGAAAGTGAGAACTGTTGAGCAGTTAAAAATAAAAAGTCATAGGAGGATACACTGTTAGGCATAAACATTAAGACCCTTCAAATCAACTTAAGCTGTTGAGCTAACCTAAACATTTCAGGTCAGATCCTGATCCCAGTGAATTCAAAATGATTGGCAGTGATAACTAATGTTTCTCCTTTTATTTCTGTTTTCCTGCTAATGAGTATCAGATATAACATTGCAAGACTACACTGTAAACAAAGTGCAAAGTTAATCATTTTCAAAGGAACACTTTATTCACAGTAGGCTGTGTAGGGAAGGCATTAAGCCTGAGTAAATAAACCATGAAGGTAGATGAGAATATAGAGAGAAAGGAAAAAATAAGAAGATGCAAGTTAAAAAATTAGTGGGTATATGATGAAAGCAAAATATACTGCTTACTAGGAAAACTGAACAACTGAGTAAAATGCTGAGTAATTTCATTTGTGCATTAAATTATTTGCAATTTCCTGCATAAAAGTAAAAAATAGAACAGAAATTCAGGATTGTTGTGCCAAAGATCTTTTCTTCATCCAAGAGCAGAGGAGCTAGAAGGTTTACACAATTTTATGTCAATTAAAATATTCCATATAAACAATGCATACTTGTCCAGACTAACTGACTTCCACTTCCAATTCTTTCTGGGCAAAGTCTGAGAAAGAAATACTGCACTGCAATAGAAAATAAGCAAATTTCATCTATTTTGGAACAAGTGAAGAATTACATGTAGTTCAGATACATCAAAATCTTTCTATCTGGCTGCAGAGGCCTATTATTAGGATGTGTTAAACCTGTCCAGAAACTTCTTTCTACTATTGATAAACAATCCACACATTCAATTAGGAGATTAAGACATGTATTCCTTCCAGTCCTTCTGTATGTTTGTCATTAATCCAAAACAACATTGCCAAACCTTGACCACAGAAATAGTAAAAATAAATACCAAAGGTCTGGGAAGAGAAATCCTGAGGTCACAAAGAGAAGGTAACTTCAAGGGAGTATCCTGGAAATTAAGTCCTATAAATCATCATGGGCTGAAAGAAACAAATTCAGCAATTGCATAATGCCATTTTACATGGCTAAAAATAATAAGAGTCGTGGGGTGAATGCCAGGAAAAAAAATCACTGGAAAACTTCACAAACATTTATGTTCAAATAAAAGGCTTGAAGCAAGAAAGTTGTTTGATGAGAGCCTCAGTGCACTGATGAGAGCAGTGGTACCTTCCAGCTCCAAATTGGAATGTCACTTGCTTCAAACAAGCCAGTCATGCTTATAGCAATCATTTACACAAAACCAAACCCCATTCTGTTCATAATATACATTTTAGTGATGGTGGGGATAAAAGGTCAGCAGAATAATCATCTCCATTCTATATTCAAAGTAGCCTGATACTCCTGCCTTTCTGGGTAAACTCCTCCATTCCCGCTAAAATGTTTGTTCCTCTGCTCTACAGCTTATTCAAAACCATTAAACCACTGCTGGGTAAAACCATTATATTGTAGAAAATGAGGGTCACCCTGAAGAAGATTATCCTATACATGATCCCTAAAGATTTTCCTTGAATAAATGTTTTTTTCAATGCTATTTTTCCTGCCTTCCCCTCTGAGTCTGTTAGAGATTGAAAATTCAAACGTGTGTATCATTTCAGGCAGGGCACATGCAATCGCCTTAAAACCTGAGAATTATTAAACTATATTATATTGAAGTTCTTTATATTCTACTGCACTTGCTAAGGAAAGGGAGATGATGAATATTGGACTCTGAGTTTTCAGACCCCCTTTTGTCTGCATGGCTTGGGCAAAATCACAATCACAAGGAAAGCGCCAGGAGTTTTGCTGCTGATCACTCACAGCTTTCATCACACAAACCTTGGGGCTCTGAGGACCAGCCTGTGACAAAGACTGCCAGACAGCAGTGAGAGCCCCCCTTGGCAAGGATCTCAAAGAATGGTGTTCCTTTTACCCTGACAGAGGCTGGACCTAGTCTTTCAAGTCCAAACTATCTCATTAACATTTTAAGAAAACACTCTTGCTAGGCTGCCTTTTAAAAGATGAAAAACTAATCTGAGTTATCAGCCTGCTGTCCCAATCTCTCTAAACAGTGTTAGTATATTGAATTTTTATGCCATGTGCTGAAACATATTCTGTTGTAAAACAATGCACATAGTGAATTTTGTTACAATCTTAGAGGAGATTTAGATTCAAGCAAATTGCATCTCCTTATCCTCATCTACAGCACACCTGAAACAAAGACAATGGTAGAAGTATTTTCTGTTTTCTGACAAGGACTTCATCTGTATTCACTGTATATAAAGCTGCTGCTTAAGTATAACTCTACGGGATTCCACTTCTGGACTAGACTGTTGTCTTTGCTGCAGAGCAAACCATTCAGATCACTGTAATTGCACTGTACTACCAGGGGGTCCAGCCTGAGCTCTTGAACCGCAGAAGCTTTTGAGCAGTTTGCTTGATGGGTAGTAGGGATGTGCTTGGCACAGGGGGTTCTGGATAATCTGATTTCCCACTGATGGAGGTGTGTTAGCAGCTGCTGCTGAAGTTGATATTGCTGGCTCCCCCCAGAAGCCATCTGTGCACCCTATCCAGCTACATTGCCCAGCAGGACCTTGTGACAGCCACGGTCACCTCCTGTACATCTATGCTCTTCCACTACACAAAAGTGTAAGACTACCCACATCTGCAGTGAAACTTGTTTCTGCTCTTAACACATTCTCACTATGCAATTCCACCCAGGGGCAGATGGATAATATTGCTAAGTCAGTCTGATGAGTTAGCCCTGCCTTGGCCACAAGCTGTGGCCATTTCTCTTGTGCTTCCCCTGCACCACAGATGATCATTTCCTTTCATCATTAGCAAGTTTAGGGAACTAACCTGTCAGGAAATAACTCTTTTTTCCTAAAGCCAAGCTCTTCTGCCCCCTTAGTTCCCAAAGCATCCCCAAAGCACATCACTATAGATCACTTCAGGATCACACAAGACACAGTGCAAGCAGAAGTAAGGAAGGATTAATGGGATGGAAAGTTGCACCTTTTGTCATTCAAGTTGCACTGAAAATTATGCTATTAGACACTATTTTAGGGATTCTAAAGTAAACCCACTCACCAAAACCATATGGGTTTAAAACCAGAATTCTTTAATCCAAAACCTTTTGGTTATCTAGTTTCTACCCCAGCCTGACAGGCTGCTGGCACAACAGGGGCACTAGGGAGCAGCCATGGAGAGGCAGTGCAGAAGCCAACTAACACATCAGGGGAACTGTACACTTGGTCACGTGGCAAAGCCTTGGTAGATGGCTCACAAGCTCAAGAAAATTTTGGTTTCCACTTATTCAGGGTGAACATTGCACTTACAGACCTTTGGCTGTGGAATCAATTCTCCCTCCAAATTTAACAACTCTTTCCCAGTTCAACCCAGAGTCAGCAAAAAGTGAGGGGAAAAAATTTTGAAAGGTTCAGTGCAGGGAACCTCTCTGTCATATATGATACACTTGTCATGTATTCTAAGGTAAGAGTGACAGGGTAGGTAGGAGATTCAAAGGCCATGATTCTGCTAGTGATTTTATAGACAAATCTGCAGCACAGCATTTTTTTTTCTTTCCATACTCAAACCTACTTCAGGCATTGCCTAGGTGCTTGGATTTGTATGTTTTTTTCTGATTCATATATATTTTATTAAAAAAGAAAAAAAAACACAGAAGGGAGGAAAACAAGAACAGGTGTCATCTAAAAGTGGTGAAAGATTAAGCGAGAGGCAGCTCCAGAGACAGCCAGACCCATGTACAGTCTCCAGCATATGGTAACTTTTCCAGAGGTGTTGCTACAAGCAAACAACTGCAAATGGAGTTTATCCACCACCAGTTTCAGCAATATAACATTTACCCACTTCTTACAGATACCAAACAGGTGAGTAATTTACCACTGCACCACTGCACCTCTCTTCAGTCACCGGGTAGCCACTTAGATGAGTAGAAATTGTCCAGCTCTTATTTCAGGAAAGTCTTTTTCATTTCCTTCACAGAGAGTTCTACCACATTAACGACATGGAGCTTAGATGACATGAGAGGTGGAACTCTTCCAAAATACATTTCAGTTCCTGTCAGAAAGTATTGCGTGCCTTTGTGCAGGAAATTATAAAATAGAAAATAAACATGTAAATATACCATTTCAGCACTTCCTCTACATCAAAGCAGACCTGATGGTTTTAATTTCAGCTTTTTGAGGTTTTGCTTTTATAAGTTGCTGAATTTATTTTGTAGCTCCTGTTTATGAAAAGAACTTTAAAAGAGTTATAAATTACATTTATCAAATGAAGAAAAACTACAGCTATAAAGTTCTCAGAAAAAAGGAAATAATATGAACCATGTATGTGCACTTGTGCGAGGACACACACACACAAACTTATGTATTTTTAAGTTAGTGACTGCTGAACCACAGACCACATGCAGAAGAGTAAAAACCACCCATAACCAGATGTGCCACTGTAAAACCCATATTTTAGGATATATTCTATGAAATCCTCAGTATACAGGAAGACATAAGTTCCCACACTATTAATATCAGTGATATAGATTCCTAGAAAGACTGACTACCTTCACACACCTAAAAATAATCCAAGTTCCAACTGGGAGGTACAGCCTTTGGGAAGTAGAGAGGGGAAGTTAAAACACAGGATTTTGAAAACCATCCAGCTTAACACAGACGTGAGAACAGCAGCAAGACGTCACTTCAAACCTTCCGAGAACCAAAGGGCTGCAGAAGGAATTCCACCCTTTCCCACGGAGTTAACACAGGGGCACTGCACCTTGGCTGAGCCCCCCAGAGGGTGGCTTGTAGGGCCATGCAGAGCCACCCTTTGTTTCACTGTGAAACAGTGGCCTCGGGACATGCTTGAATTTTCCTGTGGCAGGAAAGTGTAGCAGTGGGCTAGCAAAGCAAAATGCTTCAGTTCTCTGCTCTATCCACAGCTGAATAGGAAACCCCAATTCAAAGGTTTCCTTCAAGCTATAAAAACAAAGTAAAACTGTTTACAGGGAATGGAGAAATAGTCATTTCCAAAGTCCCTATCCAGCTGCAAATAGAGTATATAAGACCAGATAGCATTTTTACCTCAGAATATCTCTCACTGATCTAGTAGAGCAAAGTTTGTTGATATTCAGGGTTGCAAACCCATCTGTTTACTCAGGCTTTTGTCTGTCAGCATAGTTTGAAGAGGTCACTTTGAGAGATCAATTTTTTTTCCTGGGGGTTTCTTCAGAGCTACCACAATTTGTTATTGCATCTCTTTAGAGGCTTTAATTTGTGGTTTTCAAGATTGCATAACTGCACAGAGAGGTGGTGAGAGGGCCACATGAATAGTTCAAAATAAGTTTGACAATATAGTAAATATCTGCTCAGTAATTTTCCCTGGACTGAGCACCATGGAATGCCAAAGAAGTTATTAATCAGGCTAGTGGATGGACGTGGCTTTATGAGGGCTGGAGCATACGTTTCCCTTCAGATGTTAAAATGCTGAATTACCTTGCTGCTGACTCCAATTAAAGAAGACACACCAGGGCACTACAAACCAGCCGTCTGATTGGATTGCTCTAAACCAGCCTATTCAGAATCAGATAAAGCAAAAAATAAAATGGGATTTTAATTTTGCCTTCTATTTAGGGTTCTTGTAATAAGTTACATAAAAAGGAAGCAAGCTGTCTAGCCTCCCATGAGGAGGCTCAGCATTCATTTTTCCATTTTGCAGATAATAGACAGGAGGTACAGACAGGCACAGTCACTTTTGGAGCATGAACTGCACCTGGGGGAATTGCAGGTCCTTCGGGTCTTTGGGAATCTGCAGCCACAGGCAGAAACAGGGCACTCAGGACCCACAGGCACACTGGGTTGTGTGTCCCAAAGTCAGTGTGACAGGCACCTAGGTGAGTGGCAGCTGCAGCAGTAGCTCAGGGTTGCATGAGCCGCATTTGCATAGCAGAGGGCAGTGTTCAGCATTTTGGACAAGTAATGTCCCTTTCTGAGGACATGTAGGGAAACGTAGTGCATGATGCAAGCTGGGAACCCTGCAACAATGGAATGGCAAAGTTCTGAGCAGAGACACCAAATTACATTTAAGCTCTGTTCTTCTGGGACAGGTCTCCATCTAGTTCAGCAGGAAGGAATTTGCAGGCCATAAATTCCTTCTGATGGGTGAAGACTGAAGGTGGCCAGTCAGTGTTCAGCCCTGCATAGTGAGCCCTTTACTACTGATACACAACCCACCCAACCCAAAACCACTAGCGTGTCCACTCTATGGACAGCACACTGGCCTACCTGGCCATGCCCGTGAGGTGACACTTCAGCCCTCGGTTTAAGGATTTTGCCAGACCTAGTCCCGGGAGAAGCTTCTGTTTGTATGTTACTTAACAGGTGCAGAAAAGTACTGCTGGCTGCTCCTGGGACGCCGTAAAAGAATGTCTGCCCTCAGTCGCTGCTCGCGGGGCTGCAGCAGGACCCCAGCGAGCAGCGGGACATCGAAGACGCGGCGCTCTCGTCCTGTCGCCTCCAGCGTCCCCTCCGCCCACCCATTGTGGCGCTTCCCGCAGCACCGGCCCCGCAGAGGCCATGATGCAGCCCGGTACTCCCGAGTGCCGCGGGGGCAGGTGGCGGGGCACGGGCAGGTGGCGGGGCCGGGGCAGGT
>WBNO01009711.1:139210-172993 GCA_013400575.1 Peucedramus taeniatus
GGACGCGGCGATGGCGGCCTGTCCCTGTCACCTGCAGGCGCTGCCGGGACGGCCCCGGGCCCCGCTCCCGCCTCGGCCGGTGCCCGCACAACCCGTGGGGAGCCGGGCCGGGGGCGGGCTGTGCCTGTTGCATTGTCCTTGGCGGGGCTGTCTGTGAGCGCCCGCCGCTATCTGAGGCCGGGGACCCCGGCGGTGCCCTGTGTCGGACTCTCTGCCCCGCCTGATAGCGGCTGCACCCTGCTCCGTTGCACGTCCCTTGCGGCTCCCGCCGGGGCTCTCTCCCCTTTTGTCTGTGTATTTTTAGGTCATTAGAGTGGAGGGGTAGGTAATCCCCAGGCTCAAGTTCCAGAGGGGCGGGTTCTGGACGGAGGTGGAGTCACTTTTCATTTAAATCCCTGACTATAAAATGGGCTTAAAGAGAAGCGGGATCTCAGCTGTGCTGCACAGACCCCGGCACGCAGGGTGCGTGGGGGCCCCCCGGCAGCCAGCGCCCTGCAGCACAAGCCGCTGCGATGCTCCACTCCGTCGGCGTTCACACCTTGCAGCTGCTCACCCAGGCGGCCGCCTGCATCCTCCTATTTCCCCGCTTCCTGCTCACCGCCGTGATGCTCTGGCTCCTGGATTTTCTGTGCATTAGGAAGAAGATGCTGACGATGCCCACGGCGGAGGAGGCGGCCAGCGCCAGCGAGGAGCCGCCCCCCGACGACCCCCCGGTCTGCGTGTCCGACTCCAACCGCATGTTCACGCTGGAGTCGCTGAAAGCCGTGTGGCACGGGCAGAAGCTGGACTTCTTCAAGTCGGCGCACGTGGGTTCCTTGGCCCCTAACCCCGAGGTGATCCAGCTGGACGGGCAGAAGAGGCTCCGCATCCTGGACTTCGCCCGCGGCAAGAGACCCCTCATCCTCAACTTCGGCAGCTGCACCTGACCCCCGTTCATGGCCCGCCTGAGGTCCTTCCAGCGCCTGGCCGCGCACTTCGTGGACATTGCCGACTTCCTGCTGGTCTACATTGAAGAAGCACACCCCTCCGACGGCTGGGTCAGCTCGGACGCAGCCTACAACATCCCCAAGCACCAGTGCCTCCAGGACAGGCTGCGGGCAGCTCAGCTGATGAGGGAAGGGGCGCCCGATTGCCCCCTGGCCGTGGACACCATGGACAATGCTTCCAGCGCCGCCTACGGTGCCTACTTCGAGAGGCTCTACATCATCCAGGAGGAGAAGGTGATGTACCAGGGAGGCAGAGGACCAGAGGGCTACAAGATCTCGGAGCTGAGGAGCTGGCTAGACCAGTACAAAACCCGGCTCCAGAGCCCCAGCACGGTGGTCATCCAAGTGTAAAAAGGACCTGGCAAGAAGCGCAGGGGTGGAGAGGCGAGGGAGGGCGGGAGGAGAGGTGGGGAGGGAGAAGGCACTGCGTCGCGGATGGCAGGAGCTGTCTTCCCGCGGGGACACTCGAAGGAGGCTGCTGTGCGAGCTTTCGAGCAAGACGTGCCATAGTCCTTTCTCTATTCAAATCATGTTGATTTGCCAGCCACGCTCTGTCAATACTGTATTTCCATGTGCGTTTTGTAAATAACTCTCTTTCTTTCCTTTTTTTTTTTTTTTTCAGCGTTTACTATTTTTTAAGGAGGCTCTCTTCCTACGGGATCTGTTCCCGGCTGCGTGTGTGCGCGGGTGTGTGTCTGAAAAGTTGTGTACAAGTGCTCCGTGCTGCCTAGCAAGTGCTAACTGGGATTTCTAGTATTTCTTTGTGATGACCGATTTTGAAATGGGTTTTTCTATGCCAGGAAATCGCGTCTGATGTTGTCAAATACTAGAACTGCCAATAGCCAGAGCTGGACGGAATGTCCTATTTATGTGGGGGGGTTTTGTAAGACGTTCGTTCACCTTCCTTTTTTTTATGAATTTTTTTAAATAATAAAGGTTGAGTAACTACACGTCTAAGGCTGACTGCCTTTCTCTGTCTTCAGACCGCTACGTTCACTTTCCCTTTTGCCTACCTCGCAACACCCCCCCGCCCCCCGCAGCCGAGGAGGGGCCGGCGGAGCGGCAGCCGGGAGAGGATGCGCTGCCGGGGGCTCGGGNCTGCCCCGCCGCGGACGCCTCGTCTCGGGCACGCAGGCGGTGCCGGACCGGAGCCCGCACGGGGACAGCGCGAACCGCACCTGCGGCGAAGCGCGGCTGAGGGGCTCGGGCAGGAGGGCAGTGCCCAGCCCGGCCGTGCGAAGCTCAGCCCCACCCCCGGGGGCCGGCAGCCACGCTGGAAAGGGTGCGGGTTGCTCCTTTGGATCCCGACAGGTGAGACAGGGCGTGGAGAGCATCCCGCAACCTCCGCAGGAGCCGTAGAAAGCTGCCCAGAAACAGTGGGTCTTTAAGGACCACCCGTGGCGCCTCTGAACGCCTCCAGCATTGACAGCAGCGTCCTTGACAGCAGCGGGACGAGGCGCCCGAGCTGTTAAACCCCTAAGTTTTGGAGAGGGGTGCACGGTCCGAAGGCAGGGCAAGCCACGGACTCTGCTCTCCGCAGCTGGGCACCGAGTCGCGCCCGCAGCGCTGAACTAAACCTGCGGGAAGCTGTTTGTAAGGGCGTTATAGCCCCTGTCTTGACAATGTTCTTCTGGACCCGCAGTGTTCCAGTCTTTCAACATTCACGGTTTAGACTAGCACGCGTAACTGCTCCCGCCTCTCCCCGCAACAAAAGCAGCACCGAGTGGTCCCTCACAGAGAAATCAGATGCTCCGACCTTGCTCGTCCGTCCCCTTCGCCCCGCCAGCCCCCCTGAAAATCGGGCCGCTCTGCTGGGGTGCCAAAGGATCCGGCTCAGGTGCCCGCTTCGGGCTTCCCGACCCGCCTGGCCATTGCGCCTGCTCTGACGGGCTCGAAACCCATCCAGCCCTTCTTCACCTTTCCTCTGCCCCCAAGAGCGGATCCCCCGGCACCGGGCTCAAGGCACCGGTTCCGCCCGGCTCAGGTGCCTGCGGTTGATGCTGGGGCGGCGGGGCGAGAGCCCACCCTGAGGTGGGTCCTGCTTCCCCTGGCCGAGAGCTGGGGCAAGCACAGAGCCCTCTGCGAAGTCCCGGAGCGGAGGGGAGCCTCGGCGGCAGAGCCAGTAGGACAGACTGCAGCAGGGCATCACCCCGCTCCCCCTGGGATAGCCCCGCTCCCCCCGGCATCACCCCGCTCCCTCTGGGATCACCCCGCTCCCCCCGGGATCACGGCAAAGGTGCGGGTGCCGGAGCCGCGGCCAGCCCCCGTCAGTGCCTCCCGCCTGCACGGGCACATCAGCCTCGGCTCCCTCCCGCCACCCCACGAGGGACGAATGAGCGCTCCTCCCTGGTACGAGACTCCCGAGCACCACAAGCCTCGCCCTGCCCCGCTGCGGGACAGCAGAGCCCCCCGCTCCGCCCTGCTGCCCGCGGCTCCCAGCCCTGGCCCTGCCCTGCAGCGCCCTTCCCAGCCCCACGCACATCGCGCCGTAAAAACCAAAGGCAGAGGAGCAGCGGGTCTCCTCTCTCGGCTACAAGGGCAGACTCTGTGTACGCGGTTGCTTTTTTTTTATTTTTACAGCTTAGTTTTCCTGACTTTACAATAAAGCCATTCTTTGCTTTCTCACCTCGTTATCTCTTTCCTTTATCCGCTTTTGGCACGCTTTAGTTGTAATCCGAAGTTACGGCAAGACCCGGGCACATCCCCACCCCGGCCTGGCCCCCAGGACATTTTCCGGTCATACAGACAGAAATGGTCGCTGTGGGCTTTAATAATAACAGAAACAGCCTCATCTTTACTCTCTACTACTAGCAGATCTTGGTCAAAGGCTATATGAGGTCAGGATTTTTTTTCCCTAAATAAGTCAGCTTTCTAAAGCTACATTCCTCCTTTAAAGCGAACACAGAGATCTTATTTATCACTTTCTCTTTAATCAGCAACAGAAGAAAAATTTGCTATGAATTCCTGGAATCCCTGAAAGAGATCACACTTTTCCTTTGCACAAATCAAAGTTATCTGCTTCTATTATATCCTCCACTTAAAATGAATCATAAGCCTCCATCCCACTGAGCTTTCTCGGGGATACTTGTTTAGCACAGACGAGAACAATACGCTGTACATCTAAAGAGCCCCGGGCGGCAGAAGCCTCTCCGACTGATACAAAGGATTGAGAAACGTCCTATCTTTAAAACGCATTTTTAGTGCCTTTCCACCTCCCTAGTGCACGACAAACAGAAGTCAGAGAGCGCAGAGAGATTTATCAGAGAGAGATCTGAGTGGCAATTACATGTTCTGTCAATAATTAATTGAATTATGTCCCCATCATAATTACATACAGTCCTCTAGCCAAGAGGAGAAAGGAAAGAAGGAAGTTGTGGTATGGTCAGAGGGGGATCTCAGGACATGGTTTCAGTCATTAAAAATGTGATGTAACATTGCAATCTGGTGTATTCTGAGACACAAATGGGGAAACACAAACGAAACCAACTACTAAAATCTTATTTGATTTACAGCAGGGAAACAGAAAAAGCACTTGCCTTCATTAGTTGTTTTCATTACTATTTTCTGCTGGAGATTTAAAGGTGCTTTGCCATGCAAAGACCAAAGGTCTTGCTCATTTGAACTATGACCTATATGTTGTAGTCCTTCTATTGTTCACCACATACTACCTGACTACATTAGATGTTTCTGATGTTTGAAATAAAAATTTAAATTGGTCCAGAAATTAAAATTAGTCCAGCAAAGCATCCTCTACTCAATACAAATGACATATTCAAGTATTTTGCAAGCAAATTCTTACTCTGACACTTATTTTTCTGTACTTCTGCCAGTCATAAGGGAGATCATCATATCATTATTAATTTATTATTTACTAAGAGCTGTTAGAGTACTCTTTTGGTACACAAATGCAAGAAAACAAAGAGCTTGATTCAGTTCTCACAAAAGTTTTGTGCTGGTGTAACTTCAATGACACGGGTGTAGTCACTTCAGAACCACCTGGGTGTAATTATGATCAAAATCTGGGCTATTGCACTTCCTTTGCTTTTCTAATGGTTCAAAACCTCTATTTTTCTACAGCATGCTGTGGAAGACAGACAGCTGTTTGCATACAGAGCTCAAAAATCATTCTCAAGTTCCTCCTCACTGCCAGTGCCAGGGTCCTATATCCTGCCACAATTTAGCCATGTCAGCACATTTCTTCACCATTCTGCATCCTCCCTACAGCATGAGAGCTGCAAACCCCATCCATATGTGTTTCCTTCCACTTGTTAAGGCAGATCCTCCTGATGTCTTGTGCTTTAGATCAGGTAGCTTTTCACTCTAATTGCTTTTAAGATCCAGCTGCCAAAAGGGAATTTGACACCTGCTTCCCTCTTCGCAAATTTCTCTTTTCAGACAAAAGTTTGATGATGCCTCTTGAAAAGGGGTTCATTTATGACCTCCACTTAATTGACTAACTCATATATTTCTCATCTTATTGGCCTTCCACCACCTGCTTCTTCAGAGATTTTGGGAGTGGTTTACAGTGGTAAATGCACTAACACTTAATGGCCAAAAACATCTTAACTAGAATTGCAAACAGTATTCAGTACTTCCTGGGTGAAAATGCAATACAGGACAAGGTTAAAATCCTTCCACCTGTATGTTTTGCATGAGAGTCCTTCTAAGGGCTTGTGCCCTCAAAAGTTAGGCTCCCTCAGTCTGGTCCATGGAGTTCCTGTGCCAATCAAACTTATGAGATCAGGTCTGTATGCTTTCATCTCTCTTTGGCAAATTAATAGCTCCGTGCTGACTTTGCTCACGGAAGCATTTGCTTCCATTTCCTTTCAAGTAATAAATATCCTTCCTCTTAAAGGACCTTTAGGACATGGCTTTATGGGGTAAGGTGGCTCAACCCCCTACACAAACCTCCCAGTGGCCAGAACTACCCCAACACAAAGGTGATCCCTGAAAGTCTGCTAAAGGTATCCAAGAGCTGCATTTCTTACTGAGTCTTCAAGAATGAACTGGCACATTGTTCCCAGCTGAAGGGCATTCCATTATCCATTATAAGGCAATGGGCACTATGGAAAATTATAAACAGATTTGGATTTTACTGAAACCCCTAGCAATGAAACTAAGAACCATGACAAAGCTTTCATTCTTATTATGCCCATTTTCTCTTCTCACCATCTTAGGTTCATGAAACAACTAGAGCTTCAGTGGTCTCCATTTGACCAGATTTCCACATTCCATTCCAAGTCACCCCAGGCTGGATTTTTAGGGTCATATTTCTATTTTTCTTGCATCTTGATTTTCTTGCCTGAAGAGTCAGTCAGGATTTCAGAATCACAGCATATTCTGAGCTGGAAGGGACCCACAAGGATTATCAAATTCAACTCTTACATGAATGGCCCATATGGGGATGAAACCCACAGCTCTGGCATTATCAGTACCATGCTCTAACCAGCTGAGCTAATCCCTTGCAGTGACAAAAATTATGTGTAGTTATTTAATCACTACAGGTTGTCAGGCATAATATCTCAAATTATGTACCACCTTACAGAAATTAAATGAGGTGTCACTGCACAGAACCTCACTTCAAGTATCATAAATTTTTAAAATTTTGTGTTGAAACATCTTACAGAGCTTTCTCTGAGTTCATATAACTTTGCAAGCATAATTATAACAAAGATATCAATAGCGCCAAAGAGCTGATAGTGAGAATAATTCCTAAGAATAAAAAAAAAAAATTCATAGCATCTGGATAATTGTTAAATATATGTTTATTTAAAATACATTTTATTAAGTTATAAATAAAATTTTAATATCTATGTTATGACTTTTAAGAATTGTTCTAATGGAAGTGACCCTTAAGAAAACTATGGGACCAAGCTGAAGAAATTCTGGAAGTTGTACAATTCCATGCAAGAAAAAAATATTGTTTATTTGATCATTTTCCATTTGTGATGAAGGACAATCAGGAAAGAATAGGGTGCAAGGCTGCTGTCAACCAGATTTGCAGCACATGGACATAGAGAACATACTGTGCCACTAATGCACAGACACATACAATTGCAGAGATCAAAATTAGCCCAAAGTGTATTTGGAACATTGGAAAGGGAGAGGTAGGGAGCTGTGCATTTTATAGAATAAAATAGTTATTTCAAGAAGTAATAAATATACAAAAAAATTTTAAACTACTAAGTTAATTTCTATATCTTCTCACTCAGAAGTAGAACACATCCATTGCATGGTGAATAATGCATAGTTTTGGGGAAATGGAAGAGATTAGATGAAACTCAGTTGTCTAGTTCCCTCTATTTCATTTAATCATGTTTTTTTCCTTTTAACTGTATATTGCCTTCTCTAGAAGGCAGACCACTGGAATGGTTATGCTGGGCTCTAGTTCATTTGATGCTCATGCAGATCTGTGCGCATTTCTGTCAGTGCTTAGTTGACTGAAGTATCTTTGATACTGAATAATCTACCATAACATCAAACTGAGTCAATTGTTCTATCTACCTGATTAGAGCAAAAGTATGGTAAGCAAATGCAACAGAAGAATTTGGAACTGTTCCCCGAAACTGACCGTCCAGACCCCTCCTACTCCCATGAGATGTCTTCAGTTGATTCATTCAGCCATAATAAATTCCAGAAGTTATCTATTGGGAGGAACAGAATGGAAGAAAAAAGAGCAGATCGAGGAAGAAATGTCATGGATCTTGCATTTCAGGTTTTTTTTTCACTAACTGGATAAAAGTCTTCTGCTGTCTTTTCGTGAACACAAAGACAGGTTTGGAGGAGCTCCATTGTGATTTACCAGTAGAACTGAAACAAATTGGTACATACCTTAGAAGTACATGTTTTCTAAAGCTGGATAGGAAGCTGCCCAGAAAGATGTATATTAGCACTTCCTGCAGACACTGCTGGAAGATGGAAAGAGCTTTTTTCTTTTACCACATATTCTGTGTCACTATGAAATCACTTTGGAATCTTGTTTGTTAATAAATCTAATCCCAAGAAAAGAGACTTGACAAAAAGGAAAATCGGAGTTTATTCTGTCTTTCCAGTTATTGAACGTGCCCACTGACTCACAGACCTTTCCTAGATCTGTCAAGCCCCTCTTGCTCAATGCAGCAGGGCAGTGGCTCACGGGCCAGATAATGGGGAGGGAGCTCTGAGAGGGACCACAGCACTGCACTACAAATTCCTGAGATAAGGGCCAAACTGTGGCACAATGAGAAGAGGGAGAAGATTATCCATTCCCATGCACAGCACTGACAGCTGAAAGACATGCACAGATAAATATTGTCTCTGAAACCTGGTGCTATTTTTGCTACCAGGTGAGAAATCAGGGCGTTCATTGCAATTCCCATGTCATTTGTTTTTAGACGATGGATGTGTCATCATTGCAAAATGGAATTTGGGGTTTTTGGAAAAGAAATCAACACTTAAGTCATACTTTTGAGTAAGTCAAAAGACACCCAAGGGTGCGATTACCTTGTATGCTGTTCTTTTTAATAAGGCCAAGGAAAAGCATCACTGGATGGGATCATAATCATCTGCTGCTTTAATGCAGACAATCGAAGAAGTCTCCTTACTGATGGCTGTAAATTCATCTTTATGGATACCACTCAGAGTCATTTGGCATGACATTTTTTATGCATAGAACAGAAAAGTGCAGTATTAGCTTCTGAGTGATTGGATGAGTTGTACATCCATTAATGCGTATAAGAGAAAATGTTTCCAAGCTCTGACTTATCTCTTCTACACAAACTGAGAAGATGCAGGTTGACTCGCTGCTGTTTACTCAAAATTTTGGTGCATTTTTTCATTTTGTCCAAAGTCCTGCATATTTGAGAACTTACTATCATCATGCATTGTGGATTTTACTGCTGACTCTGAGATTGTAGCAGTCTGGCTGTGTTCACGTATTATGAAATTTACTGGATGAGAGGGAATATGAGAGAAAATTAGTTGCACTAACCCCATAGTGAATAAACATTTATCAGTTCACTGCTTTGGGAAACAAAGGAATTAGTAGATTATAAGCCCAGGAAATCTGCAAAAAAGGTTAAACAAATTTTTTATCCATCCAATTGTCAGGTCACCCTGGTTAAAATACACGTCATTCATCTGAAAACTGCAAAATTAGTCCACTAAGAATTCATTATAACATAAAAACATTAAAACTAAAACAAAAAAACCTTATGCTCATTTTCATAATAGGCCACCTTTTTCATTTAAGATATTTCATTTCTAAATGTAGCTAGATTAAATTTTCCAGAAAAAAAATTAAAATTTCATTTTCCATGAATTGAATTGAATTCACTTTTGGCCAACTCAAAAATATACATTTTCTAGTTGTTCAAAAGAAATAAAATATACATTATTCAAATTCCCTGTTTGTAGTGTGTCTTCCTGTTCATGAATTGTTCAGGAACTGGTTATGATCAGTTAATTTGTACAAGCACTTCATCAATCAAATTACATGAAGAAATCTCAGCCAAGAATGTATCAACTAATTGTTCACTTTGGATATTTATTTGACTGTGATATAGAACTATCACTTATATGAATGGTGTCTTATTTGCTCCCCTGCTCATTATATGGTTTGTTTTTTTATTTTTTTTCAGAGAGGAAATACCAAATATCAAAGTAAATATCAAATATCAAGTAATGGCATTTTTTAGATGTGAATTATCAGACAGATAATCATTAAATGTTTACAAGATATACAAATCTTCTATCCAGACACCAGCATTATCTACGTTTAAGCTATTGACACATTTTCAGAACTCTGAACCAACATCTTTTATTTAATAATATGCACAAACTAGAGCTTATAGGAGAGACCTAGATTATAAGAATGTTCTTAAAAATAATAAATAAAAAGCCTACATTTAACATTTAGGCTTCCAATATAAGCAATAGGGAAAACTCAACCCTACCTCAGCTGCCAGATAGTGAGGACACTCACTTCAAGGAGGATATTCTGGTACAAGCCCAGCCCATGTCCATGGATCTGAACCTGGAAATTCCATAACCTGGACAATGGCATGGCCTGTGAAAAACAGAAATCATTTTCTTGGAACTTTGAGGGAAGAAGTACTGATCAGCACTTGTGGCAAATGTTTGGAGAAAGACTGCTCACTTTCCTAGCAAAGCTACTTACTGAGGATATGAAACAGCTGTGTTACAGTATTAAGCAAAATATCAGGTACATGCCATAACTGTGAGGCTACTATTTAATTCCAGATGACCAACATTCTTCTTTATTTTATTCTGACCAGAAAGGCTATTCTGACTTGAGAAAGCTTTCCAACATTTAACCAATACATTCCCTCATAAAAGTCCTTAACTTACCAGAAATTTACAAACACTCCAAACAAAACAAAAACAAAAACAAAAACACAAAACCACACCAAAAAAAAAAAAAAAACCACAACCAAAAACAAAACAAAACAAACATAAACAAACAAAAAAAAAAGAATAAGAAAAGAATAAGAAAAGTTTTATCTGAAAGTTTAAGGTCAGCTCTAGGATAGACTTTTGGACTCACTTGTAATTGCTTTCATTGTCTGACTGGTCAACATGGTTACTTATCTTCCCCTGCTGTGCATATGACCAAGTGTTGTGTAGGCAGGCGTGCTGGCCAATAAAACCTCAAAAAGCAGTGAAACATTCTCCCATCAGTGCAAGCAACAGTTCTCAGTATAAGTAATTGTCTTGTCATATCTCCCCAGGCCCATTCTTTTCCTTTCTCTCTCTCTCACTTGAATTTCCTCAGAAATGTTCTTTCTCCATCAACATAGCCTCATGTTACTTCTCTGCAGCTCTGCTGCCCTCCATTCTAAAATCTGGCATTACATTGAAACTTCCAAGAATTCCATTCTCTGAAGCATTATGAGTCACACTGTAGTCCTCAGCAATATTTTTAAAACACCAATGTTTTTTTAATCACTCTTGAGACCCACAGAAGAAAGTAAGGATATTATCTTGCTAACTTACAGTCGTGGTTGTTTTTTCTATTGCCACCCACACTCTCTCATCTTTCTCCAGATACTCTGCTCCAGTCTCTCAATAGTGCAGGCATATGGTATTCAAGCATGCCAGAGTCTGACTTCAAGTTTTAGTCATTTTTCTTCCTGTAAAAAGGATGGAGGGACATTGAGCCTGTGACCATTTGAAAGCTTTCTTTATGGGGAGTTTTATTTGGGTTTATACTTTAAAAAAATTATATGCTGTACTGTAAAACTAACAAAGAAACATCAGGTCTAAGCCATAATTCATCTCATCTGAATCCCATCAATGCCATGTGTCTGGTATGTCAGAGGCAGCACAGAAATCCCTGGTCCAGCTATGAACATAGGAAGGGGAGAACTTATGCTTGCTTCTGGCAGTGATTTCAAAAAACAGCATTTTAACACAGGAGATGGTTATCTTCAGGAGCTTTACTTGTAAATACTATCCCTGATAAGAAAAACATAAATATTTTTCTACTGTTTGAAGAACTTTCCATTTTAATTAGAAAAAAGAATCCAAGTTACTAAGCTATAGTAAAGTTATCTGTTCATTTTCATTGTGTTTCAGTGCTTGCTCCTTTTTTTTTTTTTTTTTTTTTTGAGCACGAGGGATGAGGCAGCTTCTATTATGAAAGAGTTATTTGCATCTTAGGACTGAAGTTCCACAAATTGCTGTTATCTGCTGTGCAGATGCTCATGTGACACACTGAATAAATATACCTTAAGGTAAGCACATAACACTGGACAATGGGTGTTCCAATAAAGAAGATCCCTAAAGACAGCAGTTATCAGAGTTCTGTAGAGATCAGCTTTTGGATGAAGCACTTGAGGATGGCTGGCTGCCCCATGATAGTTTTTAGACCAAGCTGCCAGGAAATAAGAGGATGAAGAGACCTAGATTCTAAATTACCAGCTGATCATGTGAAGAAAGTACATACTTAGGTCTCAAAAGTTACTGAAAAATGGTCAGTGAGCTTGCCTGTGCAAGAGATGGTTGAGAGAACTGTGAAAATAAACACATCATTGAGAAATGGAGGTAGGATGAGTGAGATTTACTTAAGAAAAGGTGAGAACAGTGTTAAACGAAATAGAAAAGAATCCATATTAAATAGTAGCATTAATGCAGTAAGCCAGGAAGCTCTGAGTGATCAAGACTTCTCAAGAATCACAGTTAGACACGTTTACTCATGTATTTATTTGTCTACATAAAATAAAACACAATCATACTGAAGCTGCTCATTTTACATCCAACTCATACAGGGCTTTTCTGTTTCACTGCCTCATACCAAAAGGTGTGGAAAAGCAATAAACTTGCTTTTCATTTTGGTAGGATTTTGCTTCTGCTCTGTGGGTCTCTAAGAAATCTTGACTGATTTTTTAATTTGATTGTACCAATACTAAAATTTGGAGTAAGGTTTAACTCCTGGGCTGCATCCAAAGCAGTGTGGCCAGCAGGTCAAGGGAAGTGCCCCTCTACTCTGCCTTCATGAGACCCCACCTGGAGTTCTGCATCCAGCTCTGGGGTCCTCAACACAAGAAAAACACAGACCTGTTAGAGTGAGTCCAGAGGAGGGCCACGAAAAGGATCAGAGCCTTGGAGCACCTCTCCTGCAAAGCAAGGATTGGGGCTTTTAACCTGGAGAAGTTTCCACAAAGAATTCACTGTGGCCTTCCAGCACCTAAAAAGTGCTTGTAAAAAAGAGGGAGTGCAACTTTTTACATAGACAGGACAAGGGGGAATGGTTTTAAACCAAAAGAGGAGAAATTAGATATAAGGAAGATCTTCTTTACCCAGAGGGTAGTGAGACACAGGAGCAGGCTGCCCAGAGAAGTTGTGGAAGCCTCATTCCTGGAAGTGTTCAGGACCAGGTTGGATGGCTTTTGGAGCAATGTGGTTTAGTGGAAAGTGGCAGGGGGATTGGAACTTGATGATCTCTAAGGTCCCTTCCAACCCAAACAATTCTATGATTCTAGGATGCTGTAACTATCAGGCCAAGACATTTAAAAATTGCTTTACTCACTATGGGCGTTTTTAAGATAACAAAAGAAAAAATTCTAGGAAATAGGTCAAAATTTTAACACATTTATTAGCCTAATGTTAAGCTTTTAAATCCATATTTAGTCTCCCTCGTGTCAGTAAAGCTATTAATTCTTGGTGACAGATATCCACAAATCTGAGTGAATGAATATGAGGTACAACTCAGCTAAACATCCCATTATCTAAAAAATTCATTATCGTTATAGATTCAGGAGCCTTTTTAAATACAGACATCCAGGTCTGAATGTTTTTCATAAGAGTGTAGCAGTGATGAGCTCAAATATTTGGTAGCTGCTGATGTCATTGCTGAGCTGCAGAATTTTCAATTTTCCACAGAAGATGCTGTTACCAATAGAACACCTCCTTAAGCCACTTGTTTCTTTATTTTTATTATTTCTAAGAAAAATAATATCCTCACCATCTCTGAACCCCCATCAGTGTGATTTTGTGCCTTGGGCAGAAGAGACACTACGAACAACCTGTGGTCTGGGCAGCACACTTCAGGCTTAGCAAGGAGAATGTTATCAGTCAGAGAACAAGAGCTGAGGCTAAAAATTCAGAGGTTACTCTGAATCATTCTCCTGAATGATACTTCATACTACCTCTTACTGGCTTTTCAGGAATAATTAGAAACAGACAGCAGTTACACCATTTCTGTAAGTTTAAAGCAAGCTGAAAATCAGAATTGAATTGTTTGTTGCTACGTTTTCAACAGCAGAAAATGTCAAGAGCACAGGCAATTTCCAACTGAATTTACCAAAGCTTTATTCAGTGCTCCACAGGCAGAAATGCCAAGTGACACAATAGGGAAATCCAGCACAAAGGATGAAGTATAAGGGCCTGAAAATGAAGATTGTTGTGAAATTTAGAAACGTGATACTGATGTGAATGTGCTTGTCTCTAAAGCAGTCTCTTCTGTTACAGATCTCAGATGTGTATATGCCAGACGTAGCTGACTGGGAGCCAAAGCCTAGATTAATTTGCTTTCTATAAAAGTTGGATACATATGTATCTGAAAACCAAAACAGAAAAAATATCAAGAGAGCCCATAAAGACAATAATATTTAATTAGTTAAAGCTTAGTAACTAATTAGTAGAGATGCAGGACCTTACCTTAAATGACTTTTTGTTTCAATTTGTTTTCCTTGCATAAAATAAACTTCTGGAATTTGGTTTTCATTATAAGCATTCTTTAATGAACTCTCTGGTGCTAATTACTTAGTCAGAAAAATAAGTGGAATTTTGTTCACTTTTACCTTCTTTTTCTATGAAAAAAACATAGAAGCAAAATAGTACTGGGGGGAATCAAAGTGTAAGTATCCAAATAATTTAGAAGATAAAGACTGCATATTTTAACAAATCTACCCTAGTATGGCAATATGATGGGAGTTACAGCTGTGACAGAGATTTTAACTGGAGAAGAATCAATGCAGATCTGCAGATGGAAGTCATGTCTCAAAAATGTGTTAGGCTTGTCCAAAGGAGCATGTGGATAACACGATCTGGTAACTGCAGTGTTGCAATTCTATGCTTGGATACTCTGCTGCACATGTCACGGATTTCTATGGAGCTTTGGGAAATTCACAGGCCTTTAAGAGAACAAAGTTACCATGGCACAAGAGGAATGGTCCTCTTGAGTATTATTAGCTTTTTAGCTGCTGGCAGGGTGTTACAAGGTCTCTGCTGGAATCTCTGCTGTTCAGCCTGCTCCTGAGTAACCTCAAACACAGAGTAAATAGAAACTTTGTAAGTTCTGCTGATGATCCAAAATTACTCAGGACAGCCAAAAGTAGAGTTGTGTGAGGCAGAGTATAGAAGCACCTCGCAGTCCCAAACTTGATGGTAAAGTGACAGATGAAATTAAATGCCATTTCTAAGTAGGAAAGAAAAAGGTGTGTACACATCTTTGCACATAATGCTTGCCTGATACAACTCTGAACAACAAAGTCTACAGAGATTTTAATGACTTAATTAAATGAAATATTAATTTATATCTATGATTCAGGATATTCCTGACAGAGCCTTTTAATTTCGTTGGTGTCTTTTAGACTACCACAGTATTTTTTATAATTCCATTTGGAGATTAATCTTCTCTGTCTTTAAGTGCTTCATAAATGCAAACTAATTATCTTTATAAACTATATAACTATCATAGAATGAAAACTGAGATATTTCAGTTAAAGGAATTACACAAAATGCTAAAAATATGTCAGATAATTCTCTACCAGAAAACTGTCATTTCCATTGAAACCCTTCTTTAAAAAAATTAAATTAACTTTATGCATTTCTTGGGAAAGTGGAAAAAACTTTTAAAATGTAGATATATTTCAATCAGACATTTCTGGAAAAGAAAGATTCAAATTTTCACATTATAAAAAATTGCAAGTGTTTAAACTGAATGTCTTTATTTTAACCAAACAGTACAATTCTAACAACCCAAAGTAGTTTTAAATTGTATCCTTTTTTTTGCCCAGGAGATGATAAAAAATTTCTCTTTCTTGTTCCCAGTTGGGCTAACTATATTTTACAAAGTATAATTTTTTTTTTTCCAACAAACATGTTCATTCACTGACCAAATCAGGATCTGTTTGTCCATTACATGTCTTGAGTGGACAGTGCCACAAAAGCTGCCTTTGAGAAATTCTTAATATCTTCTGTGTAAAAACAATATCTGTCTATAATTACCTCTTCATAGATTAACTTTCCTGGGTAGAGTATGCCTTTTTGATTATTGTTCCCTGAAATATCTTTTGAGAGGTTTGTGTGCTTGTAGTAGATACTGAAACAAAAAACACAGAAGTGCCCTGCCCCAGACAAACCTAGGCTGAAACTAAAACTTTTACTGAAAGGTGAGGAAAAATACTGAAGAAAACTCCACCTAATTTTAATAGAGGACTTTATATTAATCTTCAAACTTTTGGTAGTAAAGCACTGAACCATGGTCTGAAAAACTGGCTTCACCTGCTCAGTCAATCTGTAATTCTACATACAGCCCAACTAAAGCTCCAGGCATATGAACAGTTTGTATTAATGACCTGTTTTTAGATTTCTTCAGCTGCTGTTCTTTACCTTTGCAGGCCCTCTATTATGTATGAAATTAAAATGTCTTAAAATAACTCCATGCACTAAAAAAATGCCTGGAGGGGACTGTATAACCTGGAGAAAAGAAGGTTTCTAGTGTAAATAAATGCCTGAAGGTGTGCAGGTTTCCAGTGGTGCCCAGTGGTGTTCAGTGGTGAACAGGACAAGAGGCAATGGGTACCAACTGAAACCTGGGAGCTTCCACTTGAACATAAGGAAACTGTTTCTCCTGTGAGGGTGACTGAGGGATGGCACAGGTTTCCCGGGGAAGTTGTGGAGTCTCTACCCATGAACATATTCAAAAGTCACTGGGACATGGACCTGGGCAAGTTTCTCCATTTGGTCCTGCTGGAGAAATGGGGTTGTACCAGATCAGCTCCAGAGGTTCCTTCCAACCCCAACCATTCCATGATCCTGTGAAATACCACTCAAATTGACAAAAGATTAAAGAGGAAAAATGAAAGAATAAAGGAATAATTAAAACAATCATCAAGAAAACTAAGGAAAATATGCCTGAGCAATTAGAGCAGCAGAATCTTACTGGTGCATTTATTTATAACAAGTACTTAATAAACAGCTAGGAAAAAATATACTGGAAGGAGGGCATATGCATCCACAGATCATAGAAGAATTACTTAGACAATTTATGAACCACTGACAATTAAACTGGTATGCCAAGAGGAGCAGGTACTGAGAAATGAAAAAAATTCCAAAGAGAGTAATATGGTTAATACTTTTCACAAGGAAGTCCAAGGAATTCCAGTACTTGCTTTCCACTATCTCTTCTTCCAGAAAAGCAATTGGATACTTACTATTAGGAAAAAGAATTAGACTCAATAAGAGATCAAGAGCAGACTAGAACCATAAGCAAGAGTAGAAAATGAATAGGATCAAAAGATCACAGGATGATTCAGGTTGGAAGGTGCCTCTGAAGTTTATCCAGTCCAGCCTCCAGCTGAAAGTAGAGTCAGCTGTGAGATCTGACCAACTTACTCATATGCAGCTTGGTCTTGAAAACCTTCAAGGACTGCACAGTTTCTCTTAGCAACCTCTTCTAATTCCTGAGATTCTGATCTGTTCTTGACTGACCAAACTGTAAAAAAGTTTTTCCTTTAATCCAGCCTGACCTTGTCTTTTTTCACCTTCTTCCTGTTATCTCTAATCATCCCATCATGCAGCACTGGCTCCATTCTCCAAGATCCCCCAAAAGCCAAATCTTCTCCGTGTTGAATGAGCCTCAGCTTCTCCTCCTGAGGCAAATCCTTCAATCCCTGACTACCTTGGTGGCCCTTCACTAAACTTGCTCCAGTTTTAAACTGAACTCACAAATCCTGGGCAAGATGCATAGCACACTCACTTCAGAAATAACCATAATGCAGTGATGAACAGTCTTTTTAGAACAGTTTGGAATTTTTCAACTAAGAGAACTGATAATATATAAAAGACACTATTTGAAAAGATTTCCCTATTCAGGAATGAAGATAAAGTATTCCTTAACTTTTAATGAGATCAAAGTCCCACTTACAGAATTACATTTAAGAATCTAGTTGCATTTCTTAACAGGGATAGACTTGAGCACATGTTAAAGCACTTTCCTGAATCTGGGCAAGAGTTGTTATATGTAAAATACAACCTGTAGCTGGACTTTATATCTGATTACAGTGCCTTTCAAACTTTACCCACAAATGATTCATATTTTTCCAAACCCTTACAAAGCCTTATGAACTGCAAAGTAATTAAAAGACCAAAGCAAAAGGTAATGGAAGAACATATATCAAGTCTGGAAAGAGGTGGTACCAAATGCAACAGAGTTCAGTCACTTAGGTATTACTTAAGATTTCCATTAGCTATCCATGGTGACAGATAAACAGCACTTATATTTGTAAATTATGTTGTGCCACTATAAATGTTAGTGAAAAGAGTGAAATACTTTGCAAAGGATTCTGAAAATATCAGACTATGGAAGCCAACACTGCTTGCCTTGCTGATACAAAATTCCTATTAAAACAATAAGGTGTGCAGAATTTGGCTTCTGGAAATAGGAAATAAAGGAACAAATCCAAAGCTCACTGAAGTCAAGAGGAGACATTCTTCTGACCTCAATGGGCTTTGGATATCACCCAAAATGAGATTCATTCTGGAAAAACGCAAGCTGAAGGAAATAACAATTCAAAAATATCTGGGAGAGAGATGTTTGGAAAACCTGGAAATCAAAGAATACCTAGGAGACTTTGTGTAATATATGATACGTGACAAGAGCTTATGAACACTGTTACAAGCCTTTTCTAAAACCTTATTAGTCTAGAAATGAAGAAAGAATAGATGATAGGAAAAAAACCCATTCCATCCAATTAGGGAGCAGAAGTTGCAGGGATATCACATCACAATGCAGGCAGGTGGTTTTGTATGGAATCTAAAATGTGCCAAGCATCAAATAAAAACACACCACCCAAGGTAGTTGTCCCATTTAAGAAACCACTAATTTCTCAGCTGTTTTCCCAGATACAAGTCTGCTAGTATCTACAAAGATCAATTGCACAGAGTGTTTGCATACAGGAACCCATGGTCAGCCTTCAGTATGACATAAGTGTCACATTTGTGATGTGGTCCTTTTCTCATTTTAGTGATGAAGGTCTAGAGAGACTTTTGAGACTCCATCTTTCCCATTTTACACAAACATCCTGTGCTAATCCAAGGATGTCCTCCTTTGGTGGAAGGACATCCACTTTCAATCTCCTGTACACCTTGCTGCTGTCAGATGGAGAAAATGTTTCAAGGACACCTCAGTGAGATGAAGGTCTGACCTTATTGTCAAGATTGAATAGACTCAACATGCAGGTTATAAATTCTCAGGATTCCTATCCTCAACAATTATTTCCTACAATTTCACTGATGAGAAGTGGATGAGGACATCTGTAAGCACATGCTATATAGCAGAAGATGATAAAAGTAGTTTCCCCCCAGCTGGTCTGCTGAAGGAAGCACATATTCTGTCTCCACTTACTCAGTGAAAGAACCTAAGAATGGTTTGCATAAAGAGTAAACTGGTCATATTGAAAGACTGGCAGGCTGACTAATGCACCTACTGAAATTCAGAATGCCTTGATCCTTCTTCTCTGTCATGTTGCTCTTGAGGAGAGGAAAACTTTATTTCTCACCAAAATAACCAAACAAATGGCTCAAATCCAAACTGCAACACAAACCATGTGTAGCTCAACAAATAAGATTGATGTGGCACTGCAATTTACTGCTTCATTGGTTCTATTGGTTCTATATCATTTTACTTGTAAGACATAGATAAGTGAAGACAAGCAGAAATTTCTGAATAAATGTATTGGAATAAATAATTATAAGATGATTGTGATAACGATGACGAAGCTCAAGGTTATTCTAGAATGTCTTAAGGTTCATACACCGTTGATTATATGCTATTTAGTACCATCATTTCTGGTTTAAAATACTTCTATTCTTAGATTTTAAAACAAGAATAGTTTTTGGTTTTTGTTTTGGGTTTTTTTTTTTTTGGAATTATATAGCTGATCCTTCAGAGAAAATGTTGGAAAACATTTTATTTTGAAATATTCATCCTTATGCTTCATATATTCTTGGACCACTTCACATTTAAAGCTCAATGGCTTTTGCTAGAAAATTATGCTCAACTTGACTGCAGTCCTTTCAGTGGTCTCAGTCCTGTGAAATCCTGAGCACTAATTTTGATCAGTTCTCAGGTTTTCTCTGAATCTAATCTTTTGTGACATCATAAAAAGTTTGATGGAATGAAATCACAAAGAATTGATTCTCATGGGCAGGAAGAAAAAGGGACACATGGATTTTAAAACACAAAAGTTACAAAGAAAGTTCTACAATATAAATGGGAAAAGAGAAATTGTGGATAACATGATATACAAGAGAACCCTTCTGAATAAACAGCTTTGGAAAATCTTTTTATAAATCTTCAGCATGTTTTTTAGAAAGTAGAGCCCTATGCTCTTACTCTAAATCCTCCCTATTTTATAACATAGATACTGGAAAAATCAAATCTCTTGCCTGAAAGCTATAGTTTCAATTAACAAGGATGTTAAGCATTTTTTTTCAGATACATGAAAAGAGTGACAGGATTATAGACCACCAAATTGGTGGTATTTTAAGAATCTGACAGGCTCAGCACCATGTGCCATTCTAGCCTCTCTGTGTATCCTTTGTGGTTAAAACTCTTAAGCACTTTAAATTCTTTTGGTCAGTATTTTTTTCCTTTTAGGGGAGACAACTAGAAGCACATTCCAAGTAACTATTTATGGTGTACAGAAAATTATAAGATACTAAAATCACCTCTTTGAAGGTGTTTCCAGGCGTAAAACAAATTTTTTATTTGTACAATAAAAAAAAAGTTGATGTTTTAAATCTAGAATATAATTATCTATGTTCCAAATCAAATGAAAGACAGAAACAGCACAAACACACAGCAAAATAACACATGTCAAATCCTAAAACCTTTACTTGGACAAATCTCCCATCAAGCTTTGGTGGCAGCTTTGCCTAATGAAATATGGCTGAGCCAGACCTGAAAAAAGCAAAAATCTAAGAAACCACACGAGTGGAATAAGTTATGGAACAAGAAATGAAACATTTCTTTTTGTTGTCTGGGAAATAATGACAATTTAGTGCATTATTTGTATGAAAGTAGAAGTCCACTAAACCAGCAGTCCTCAGATCCATTTATCCAGATACAAAAGAGGACCAAAAAGATGTTTGAAGAAGCAGATGACTTTCCAGAATATTTGATACAGGCTGGAAGAAACATGCGAACAAATTTTTCAAATCATCAAGCTCTGGCAGAAAACCCTGACTGTAGCTTTGCATAACTTCATTTAAAAATGGCTCCGTCCTCTCATGTGTCTTCTTTTCCAACGAATAAGACAAAACTGTGGACTAGTCCCGTGCAGATGACATATCTGCATGTTGAGGTGGGAAAAGACGCCAAAGCTGCTGTGCTGCAGCCAGGAAACACACCTGGAAGCAGGTTCCTTGGAGCCTGACACCCGGGCAGGAGCTGGTGGAGGTGCAGCCCAGCAGACTGTCCCACCGGGCAGAGCGGCACTGGGAGACAGAATGAGAGGAGCTGCCAACCACCTGCAGCTGGTATATCAGGTCATGCAGCAGGAGACAGATTCTGGCACTGTGCTAGGAAAGTCTGTAAGACATACCCCTGTCTGTGGGGGTGAGTGGATTTTGGAGCCAAATCTATGAGTCTCACACTCGGTGCACAAAAACTTAGCAGCTCAGATGGATGGGTAAAATCTGTATCAGTGTAGAAACTGCATGGCATGAAAGCTTTACAGTTCTGCAGAGGAATCTGGTTCTGCTCTCTACCATCTGTGCACCAATTGTGTGGATTGTTTGTTGAGCCTTGTTTAGTTGGGTTTTTTCGTTTAAGAAAGATACATAAGTCAGTAAAAAGAATGCACTTCAAGTGAGTTTAACTCCTGAGCTATTCTTTTTGGACCTCGCCGCTTCTGATTATAGGTTCGAATTTTGTACAAGAGTTAAAAAGATGATTTGTGCCTAATTAGTTGTTTTTTGCAATTTATTTAATGTCAAAGACAAAAATTTGATTTCAAACTTTGCTCAAATTAGAGGGGAGAGTGGAAAAAATCTGGAAATACAGAGAAGGTAAGATTAGAGATTCGATTTTCAATGTTAGATCCTTACAGTTGACAATATATTTCTATGTGCATGTAATACACTCATAGCCTGTTAAAACACAGTGACCATGAGATAGTAAATATCTGGCAGAGCCAGACCACGAAGTGGATACTTCCATTAGGTTTGTGCTTATAGCAATACTAATATGATGAGTTTGTTTGTATGTATTCTTGCAATAAACACACAAATTAGATTGAAGGAATCTTAGCAACAAGGAAATGCAACAAGAAAAAAATAATATAAGCTTATACATACATTAAACATTTATATAACAATGCACGTTCTATGTGCATAACAATAAACACATTTCAGTCTATGAGCATGCAGTAAACACATTTCAGATGACAATTTAAAATTAATGTCCACAGGTACTCCAAACATACTGTGGCACTCTTGAAGCGAAATCTGAGACTATTAAAACAAATAGGAGCCTTGCTTAATCAGGATTTTGCAGAAGTCCAGAGGAAAATCCAAGAGAATCCTTGAGGAAATTTAAGATCATACAACTTCAAGGTGAAAAAAGGCATCACTCCTATCTGCTTCTCCAGAGGCTTCTCTTGACTTACAGGAAACATAACACCTTATGCTCTCAATCAGCTGAAAGCAGCAAAGGAAAAGATAGACTAAGACTTGCATAAACATTGGTAAATGTCTTACAGGAATGCTTTTTAAAATCATGATGTTCTTTTCTGGCTTCTGGGGTTTTGGCAGGAACTCCAGTCTCTAGGCCCATTTCTGCGTACACAATTTAATGATGGGCTTGATTAAGAGACAGTAATTCCCAAGAGGTTTAGCTATCTTACTTATTGACATGAACACAAGTACAATGCCAAATCAAATGGTTACAGCCCAAACCAGTGAAAATTCACAGATGCAAAAGCATGATGGATTCTTCATTTTTCATCTTTCATGTATTTCTATTGTTTTCCACTGTATATAATCTATAATACTTCATAATCTAAGCAACAACCAATCTGGCCTTGTAAGACCTTTTGCCAAACAACAAGTAGCAAAAACGTCAGCCTACATCTGCCCGTGAGGGAATTACATTGAGGTCCAGTTATATTTGTCCCAGTAACTCTGTCTGCCAAGAGAGCCAGCTTCCCTCAAATGAGAATTTAAAGGAAGAACACAGATGTTGATTCTGGGATAAGCTAAGACAAGACTGCAAAGGCAAATTCTAGACAGTGAACTCTGTTGCTGGGTAGTTCAGGAGTCAACCTCAAAGGAAAACAAGGCAATGAGTTCATAAAAATGAACTTGTTGACCTCCTACACAGGATTACAAATTTCCAGCGAGGTCAGTAGGATTTTCAGGCATATAATATATCTCAGGACAGGACTTAATAGGCTTTCAAAACTGGCTTTTCATAACTGAAAGGCAATATAAAGAAAACATCCTTGACATCCCCTGTATTTAACTTATGACACTGAGCTTCAAACCAATTGACCATTTTCTTTTTCCTCTCCCTGGCAGACTCAAGGAGAAGAACCCTCTCCTGGCTCTACATTCCATAAAAATTCAGTTTCCCGAGTCTTCTTTCTTGCAGGAGAAAGTGGAGATGATCCACAGCCTGCAACTCTACCATATATTCTTTTGCTGGAATAAGAAATGTTTTTAGATCAACAACTTAGGAAGCCAATGGAGCATCTGTGTGCCAACATTTAAGTCTCTTTTCAGCTGTGAGAATTCCATGCTTTCTAAAAGCCTTGCCTTCTCATAGGAACATGGCCAGAATCTCCCAGATTAGAGTTTGTGGCAGAAATCTAAAAGTTTGGATCACTAATTATTGCTTTTGAATATATATCAGTGTACATGAATACATTATTCTGTATGTCTTGATTTCTCTTTTATTATTTCCTTCAGTTTGACCTCCATCTGAATCCCAGTTTATTATGAAATTTTGAGTGTTTTATTTTTCATCCTTTTCAGTCTTGTGGTTGTTCTCATTCTGGCATTTAGTGACTTTTCCCTTCACTTGTTCCTTTGTATTTCTTTAAGGCAAAGAGCCATTCCTGTGGTGTTGGATGGGGATGGGGAAAGTTGCCAGCAAAATTTTTGGTGCACGTGCAGTTAAAGTCCTCTCCCCACAAATGCAGGTTTGTAAAAGGTAACTCTAGGTGGAGTTTCCACAAACAGTGGCACATTCTTTCCAGAGGTAATTGTAAGGTCATAATTTGTCTCAATTACTCACACATATTACATGCTTATATACTTGTCACTTACTATGATAATGTAACAAGTACTTATGCTTATTAGACATATGAATATGAGTGCAAGCATAACATTCTTCAATATTCAATGAATTATCAAACAGCCTAGTGCTTGCAAATACCATTTCATGAACAGAACAAAAAGTATCTGTCAACCAACTAAAAACATTCATGTACAATAAAACACAAATATGTTCCTTGTATCTTATAACATTTTAGAACATTTTTAGACAATTATATTTCTCGCATAAAAATATTTTCATTTTATCTATCTATATGAAATTTTACATTTCATTTGCTGTACTAGAAACTCAACAGTGTGATAATCTTCAAGAAAAAAAATAGTGAAATGAACTAGATAGAGAAAATCCATGCTCTCTTTTTCATTATTATGACAAACTGAAAAACTCAAATATTGAATCTGAGAAATATAAATTATATTGTAGTTAACATAAGTGTGATGCAAAACCCACTGATATATTTGGAAAACAAATGAGTTTTACAACTCCCACAGAAAGCCATCAAACTGAGAATCCAATACAGCAGGGAAAAAAGCTGGAAAGCAACATAAACTGTGTAAAGGTTAGTGATGGTGCAATGAAACTTTGACTATTGTGTTCCATGCCACTTCAAGAGATGTTTAGCTGAAAGAGAAAGGTGTCAAAGACAAGTAATGAAAATGTGGTTACAGGCACAATATGACCCTATTATAAGAAGAGACTGAAATGAATAAGTGATAATATGACACAGACATCAGATAATTAAATTTTGGCAGTAAATGCCAAGAGCAGTTATGTCCACAATGTTATTTCACAGGAATTCTCAGCAAAGAAATACATAAAGGAAACTTCATGGTTTTGATCATTGCTGTAAATGTAACAAAGAAAGAAAATGGAGGGGCTCAGTCACAACCTTCAACTGCCTGCCAAAGTAAACAAGAAGGCGTTTGATTTTCAGCCAATAAAGATGAAGTGAAAAATGAAAGTGGGAAAGCTCTGCACAGAGCTTTTTCTGGTAGAGAAAGACAGGCAGATGTGCATGATGCTTTATTTATGGCTTTGGCAGAATACAAATGATTGAAAACAAATTGAAGCTTTTTTTAAAAAAAATATTAAAAATTAGAAAGTATTAGTCCTTCAAATGTCTGCTGAAGATGTTAAACAAGGTACAGAAACCTGGCAGAAGTGGAAAATCAATTGGGAAAAAATGCACTTTTCTTTATCAGTGTTGTTTCCCATAGAAGCTAAACTGAACTATGGGATTAAGCTTCCAACTGCATTACCAGGTTATCTAATATACATTTTTCAAGACAAGACTACCAGAGAACACTGATAGATGACAGATGAGAAGGAGTCAGCAAGACAGACACAAACTATTTCCAGAGTTAACACCTTGTACAACAGGATATAAATCAGCAAAGTAATAAATTCTGCAAAACACTTTTTAACACATTTCATGAGATCATAATTCATATTTGCACAGATGTTTGACAAAAAGTAATTGCATTTTCCATTTTGGCTATTATGCAACTTCCTCAAATCAGTTTCAAAGTTAGCCCTCACACTGCTTCTGCAGATGGATAAATGATCAGTTTCCTCCAATTCAGGAAGTGTTGGCACACCACACCACTGCATGCAAATTAGACCTGTTTTGAAATCGAAACCAGTAGTAGTTTGATATTGGAAAGATTTTTTTTTTTCCAAAATAATTCACAATTTAAGGATCATTCAGAGTCAGAAATCAACAACCCCCAGCCCAATAACACTGTACTCGATTGTATAGCAGGAGAGAGCCACTGACCTTTTAAATTCAGCCTGCTGCTATCCACTTGTATGGCCATCTCTTTCTCAATTTCCTACTTGCTTTTCCCCCCTTAAGTAGATATTTAATGATTTCTTTGATAACCCTTCCTGATAGAAAGGTAAGAGATGATTGTTCATTGTTAAAAGTGATAAAGTGCTCATTTTCCATGGTTAAAGAAAAAGAGTATGGTTCATTGGTAATTGTCTTATTAAATACTTGATGTACTCTTTGACACTATGACAGATCATTGACTGCAAATACTCCCAGAAATTTTGTCTTCCAGCCAAAGATGAAACTTAAAACATTAATTACTTTATGTCAAAATTGAAAGGGAGGAAACTGAAAGATGCAGAGTGAATGGAGAACTATTGCAATACTGTCTTACATTCTCCAGTGTGTTCAGTATCATGTCAATTAAAACATGCTTATCAAGATATTTTCTATATCTTTCCACTAAGTATACCATGATGTCCTGTGACATGACCTAAGCAAGCAGGAGATCCTAAATTATAAGGAGAGCCAAGCTGAAGGAATTATGAAAATACTTCAATAAGCAATATTCACCACTAGAGAATCTAGAGAAAGAACCAGAAATTATGACTTTCAGAAGTCCTACCTATTCAGGAGGAAGCATTTAAAAATAATTTGAAAACATTTTACAGTGACATGTATTTATCTTCCACATACTGAACACAGTGACAAACAAGTGTAACACAAGAAACAAAGCAAATTTTAAGGAAAAAAATGTTTGCTATCCAAGCCATGGATCTAGTAACAGATGGAAATTGAACCTTTTAGACTGTTCTTACCATAATGACTACTAGGAGAACTCACTAAGTCCAATTATAGCCACAATTAGCACTTTTTAAGGACATAGATGTATAAAGAACTGAGATCTAACACCAATAAAAAGTACCCTGCTTTCTGCTATGTTGGCTTATCACACTCAGCAACTGGAAAAGGATTCATCTTTTTCACCACTTCCCCAGATTTTCCCTGTTCTGGCTTCCAGAGAACAGATTTGTCTTCATGAAGGCTAGTGACACCTTCAGTTCTCTCAGAAAAATGCACTACAGAGCTTTTTCCCCGTGGTGCAACCCCAGCACGGTGCCCTCTGTCCCATTTCTCCACCAATGACGAGTCACTGGGCAGAGCCAGAGGGCACAAAATGAAGTTTTCCCATGGTTTTGGATCATCCCAGTGGGGCCATTGGCAGTCAGCATACCTGGGATAGACCAACTCAGAGCACTCTTCTACTGCCAGAGAATTAAACAGAACTTTCTTCCCTTTCCCTTAGGCAGCTCCATGGTATATCCCACTTGCAGCTCAAGGTCCAGCCATGTCTCCTAAGCTATGACAGCTCAGACAAACAGAATCCTAGCACTGTTTAACTCTCACTTTCCAACACACTGTATCTTCCTATAGCTCCTTCTCATAGAATTTCATCTTATGTCATTTACAGACATATTCTAGTTAAACATTATCTGGAGAAGAATTATTAACCCACAAAGCAGGCTGAATGCCTCTTAAAAAGAAGAACTTCTGACATCAGGAGCTTGTTGATACACAATTATTGTTTATTTAAAGAGCTTCTGAGAAACTGTGAGAAGGCTCATTGCTATTTATCCCAAAGCATGGATGTTAGCCTGCAGTTGGAATGGAAACAGACTAATGTTTCCAATGAAAAAAATCTCTTCTAGCCAAATTTTAATTGAAGCTAGATAGCAATTGAAACATTTTTTTCGCCTGGGGAATAGAAGACTCTGAAAACAAAATTGTATCAATGAATTTGGGATTATTTTAATACTAAAAGTCTAAACAATATGAATTATATACAGAAAACTCTTTAGAAATTCTTTTGTGAATAAAAAAAGCCAAAACTTTTTTCCAGAAAATACTGAGGTGGATACTGATGTGTTTTTCCAATGTGAAAATACTTATCTGCTGGCAATCTGATATCCCCAGCTCCGTCTGCTCATGATCATAGACTAATTCTCAAAATTAATTCTTAAGATCTTCATTCCACAGTTTTAAAAGAAGTATCAATGTGTTCTGAAGGCTTTGTTCTCTCTTAGAATTTCACATTAGTCATTAAACAATCGCCTTTCATTGTATACACTGCTTACATCTTGCAGCAATGTTTATCTTTAATAAACAGTGGTCCAACAAATATTCTGGAACAGATTAATTGTTTATCACTACAACTCACAGACTTGTCTAAAAAAGAAGAGATGCTGTTATTCTGTAATTCAGAGAAATAAAAATATAAGGCACCCAAACATGCAATTGTTTTCTTTTTTGTTTCCAAGACACATATACTAAAATCTGTTCAGCAAAGCAGCCTGAAATTCTTAATTCTTCTAGGAAAGCTTTGTACAGAAGCTTCCTCTGTAATTCATACTTACCTTCACACATACACCTTACTAGATTCTAGTTTAATACTCTGGATCAAGACCATAGTTGTTGTTCTGTAAACAAGGAGTGTCTGGAAAAATTACTCTTAAAGTGTTTGGATCTCTGGAAATATCAAAACTAGTTACTTTAAAGTTTGCATAAAACCTGAGACCCTTGTGAAATTAGAATGCAGTTGATAGCTACACAGAAAAGTCGTGGAGGCTTGGATGGGGAACTTACAGGTGTGTCTTAGCACTGCCTAGACTAGAGATATTATACAGAGATCCCATCGTGTTTAAAGACAAGATCATGAATCCTGAAGGACTGTTTTCTAAGGGTTAACAGTAATGCCATCATATAGAATATTACCACTGTGCACTACTATCTATCCCCTTCAGTAATTAATTACCTCTGATGAAAGACAGTTTATTCACTTTGAAATACTGGTTGACTTCCTCTCTCAAGTCTTTTGATTGCTAGATGTGCTGAAGCCAGGATGCCTAACTTGCCAGTTATTTCAATAATCTCTTTCAGTAGCCAGAGTCTCCATCCAAAATCTGAGTACAGAATGTAGAAGACAGAGGTATCCTGTATCTATTGCAAGTTCTCTGTCTGGGAGGAAACACAAATTAAAAACCTAAATTGAATAATGCATGGCCAAGGCTTACAATCTTCAAAGCCTGTGAAGACACAGGTCATCTCATATCAGTAATTAGTAAAACATTGTTCCCTTTGAAAGAGAAGACTTCTGGCCAACAGAACTGGTCTAAGAATTCTAAAGACTGTAGAGTGGAACTGAATTCTGGAAATGAAAACGAAGGAATGACTAAACAGCAAATTCTCTACGAGTATTGTGTGTCCTAAGGTGGCCAGTGTTGTGTAACTATGTAAATCACCACTGCTGAACAGGTAGGACAATAGAGTGGGAACCTATGTCTGCCATATCAAGAGCAGTCAGGAGTGATGTCATGGCTGAGAGACCATCTGGCCTTCATTAAAAAGAGAGAAGGAAGTATTAGGACAAAAGAACACAGAGAAGAAGCCGTTTGAATCTGTGTCTAGAAAACAAAGCCAAATACTCCAGCAGCCAAGGCTGCAATGATGTTGAGAAATAAGCAAGCCCACTTAGACTGAGGAGAGAGGAAGCTGATCCACATAAACCAATTCAAGAAGCAGACAGCCTTGGAGTAAAACACACACATACCCCTGGGTAGTGATATGGAGAATTTAGACTCTCTGGCACGAGCTCTTCTTTTAGTGATCAGAGAGAAGATAAATATAATACAAAAGCTTTCTTAACTCCTGAGAAGAAAATCTCAAAGTCTAGCTGCTTTTTGCACAGTATTTGCATCTTGAACAATCAGCAAAGAGAAAACCCCTGAGAAATATGGCCCTAATTGAAAAAACAAAGGTAATCCCACATGTAGGCTTGGTCATGTGACTTAACCTTTGCATGTTCTGCTGAACTGAAATGAGGCTTTGGACTAAATCCTCAGTTCAGGAGAAGCAAATCTATTAATTGCAAAAAATCCAAAAATCATCCCCTTTCAACAAGACAAGTTCCTTATATGAAGACCAACAGCACACCTCTACTTGTATCACAAGGACAAAATTTTGGATTTGGAGTGTCTGTGATGTAGCAAACCCATTGTAACATGGACCCATTTCAAGAACTTGTGGTTTGAGAACAGATACTGTTTAAGACCAGAGGGCATATCTAGGACTCGACTTTTTTTCCCAACAACAATAACCTTTGAAGAAAGAGTATAATCTCTAAAAAGGTTGATCAGGCAGTAAATGGAAACAGCAGTGCTAAATATGCAAGGCATTTGGGGGGCCTGTTTCTTCAAATAAGTACAGATTTGGGGCCAGTGCCAGACTTAGAGGGAGAACAGAAATTTGGGGACTGTTCCTCATCAAAGAGATTATCCAATAACAGGGAAATACCAGAAGAATCCCCTTCCCACAAGGTAAACTGCACGTCTGTTCTTTCCTTAAGCCACAACTAACATACCATGCCTAAAATATGAAGTTGTTCAAAGGAGTAATGACACACATTCTTGGTGCACACAATATCACCCTTAAAACTACAGTAGCAATAGCCCTGAAAATGTAAATAGTATTACAGTGTTTATCTCTGTACTTGATCACACAAAAATTCATCCCAGAAAACCTTTTATCCTTCAATGTGCCCAACTGCACATTGGTGTCGTAGGTCCTGCTCCTTAAAACAAGGTCAAAGCAGAAAGCTATTAATTTCAACAATGCAGGATCTAATTCTACATGTAACACTAGAAGAGAGACTCATATTTTCAGGTACATCATTAGTCAAAGACCAATTTCTTAAGTACAGCATTTATTGCAAAAATACTATGTGAACATAATAAAGGGTTAAGCAGAAATATTTTAAATCAAAACACTTATCAATTCTTTCCACTTTTATCCCTATTCATATCATAATTCCTCAAGAAACAGTGAATTACTTAAACACTTGCAGCTGGTACAGAATGCATTTGGAATACCCATTAATTTATACAGCTTAAACAGCAGTATGCTTTGGCTGAAACAGTCAAAGGATGTCTCAAATTTGATTAATCTCTTCCTCAAAAAATGTTTTCTACTTTGTGTGAAAAAAAATTAGTAGCCAAACTAGCCAAAGTACGAAATTAAAGTTTCAGAGAGGGCTGAAAAAAAACCGTAAACTACATTAGATATGACAAAAAAAGAGTGGAGTGACCAATTAACTGAGGTTCTAAACAAACCTAGAAGTTTGATGAAGTTTGATTGGCTTTCTTGCTTCAATTAAGTCTAAAAGTATAGGGATAGAATAGAAGGAAGCATTATTGATGACAAAAATTAGGACAGTCAAATAAAAACTAACTGTCAGCATTTGCAGAATTATGCCATACTGAGCACAGGAAGTAAAATTCATTAACTACAAAGACAGTAGCTCTGACTTCGGAATTTCCTGAACTGCAAACTTCTGGAGCTGGGGAGAATATTTTGACTAAGTTACAATACATTATTGCCCTGTTTGAACATTGACCATTATTGACCAGCCACCCAGGGATCAGTCTTGGGGCCAGTCCTGTTTAATGTCTTCATCAAGGATCTGATGAGGGCATCAGGGCCACCCTTAGTCAGTCTGTTGATGCACCAAGCATGATCTGCTGAGGGAAAAGAGGGCTCTGCAGAGGGATCTGGACAGGCTGGATCAATGGGCCAAAGCCAGTGGTGTGAGGGTCAACAAGGCCAAGTGCCAGGTCCTGCCCTTGGGTTACAACAACCCCTGCAGTGCTGCAGGCTGGGGACAGAGTGGCTGGAAAGCTGCCCTAGAGAAAAGGACCTGGGGTGCTGGTCAATAGCAGCTGAACTTGACCCACAGTGAGCCCAGGTGGCCAAGAAGGCCAATGGCATCTGTGTCAGCAATAGTGTGGCCAGCAGGACCAGGGCAGTGATCATCCCCCTGTGCTTGGCTCTGATGAGGCCACACCTTGAGTGCTCTGCCCAGTTTTGGGACCCTCAATTCAGGAAGACCATTGAGGGGCTGGAGTGTGTCCAGGGAAGGGCAGTGGAGCTGGTGAAGGGTCTGGAGCACAAGTCCTGTGAGAGCAGCTGAGGGAGCTGGGGGTGTTTAGCCTGTAGAGGACGAGGCTCAGGGGAGACCTTACTGCTCTCTACAGCTACCCAAAATGAGATTGTAGTGAGGTGCAGGTCACTCTCTTCTCCCAGGCAACATAGGACAAGAGGGAATGGCTTCTGGTTGTGCCAGGGGATGTTTACATTGGATATTAGGAAAAGTTTCTTCACAGAAAGGATGGTCAAGCATGGGAACAGTCTGTGCAGGGAAGTGGTGAAATCATCATCCCTGGAAGTGCACAAAAACCATGGAGATGTGGTGCTCAGGGACATGGCTTAGTGGTAGACCTGGCACTGTTATGTTAATGTTTGGATTTGGTGACCTCAGTAATGTTTTCCAACCCTAATGATTCTCTGTTTCTATGAAAAGAAAAACAAAGCACAGCTAAAGGCTTTGCTTAAAAAATCCAGAAGACTGAAAGCAAAAGATGACTAATATTAATGTTGGGATAACTAAAGTCATTAATGCAATTAAAGAGGCTAACAGAGAAGAATAATCTGGGTTTTGTTGCTCTACAAGTAATAAGGCTCACCAACAGAATTATCACATAGCTAGTGAGAAGCAATATTAAGTTATACTGACCTTTAATCTCATTGCATGTGACTGATCTGATATTCTAAATTACATTTAGTAAATGGGGTCAAAAACTTTAATGTAAATATTAATATAAAAATAAAATAAATAGAGCAGATGCTTACAATTATTATTATTTTATATACACTTATTTTTATGGAAAGAGCTACTTAAAGTTGAATCAGATTAGCAATTAGAGTTCAGAAAAATGCCAGCCACAGTAGTTTCCTGTACATTTTTACACCTTCTTTAGAAAGCACAAATGCATCAGCAATTTTCAGAGACAGGATACAGGAGCAGATGGAATTCTTATATTCAGATGAACATAAAGTACAAGCCTTTAAAGTTCTGATTTTTCACAATTCCTGAATAATTTTCATCTCACAGAGCTACATATTATTCCAGGCAATATATTTATGAAGTCTTGTTTATTGTTCTGTATTGTTGATATTTCTCAAACCTGTACCCCAAGACTACTTCTTTTAAAATATACTTCTTGTTGTGTCCCACAGACCAAGCATACCCCTGTTTTACTTTTTCTTATAAATTCCAATATGACTTGGGCACACTGAGTAAACAGACTTAATAAGCTGAACTCAATCGTGACTTCTCCACTTACATTTTTTGGCAGAAAATGCCTTTCTGAGTTTCTATTTCAGTAAGATTCACTTAATACATCCAAAGCTGTGTAGGCTTTGATCCACAATTACAAAGTTAATATATATAGAGAAAGAATAATGCTGGGAAAATGCTCTCTTGGCAAATAGAAGCTAGAGCAAATTAATCCCACAAATTTCCCACCTTTAATGAGTTCAAATCTTGCCATCATTAATAATACTGAAATAGTTATTAACATTTATATAAATATAATGAGAAAAGGTCTTTGGACCTGCCAGCAGGATCGAAAGCTATTGGAACTTTCATCACATGAGCAAGATCAAAACCAAAGCAGCTATACTTGTTTTTTTTCTTTTGCTTTAAGTAACTCCATAGCCCAGGCATCTGACTGTCGTCTTGACTTAAAGTCCTTGGCTAAAACCCAAAGACAGGTTCAAATAAGGTTCTTTGATTCCACACACATGCACATACACACGTTCTTTGAATCAACTCTCCTTGCATGCAGGAGTCAACAGGAGTTAAGGGCAGCACTTCAAAGTGTGCCCAGCACTTTGCAGGATGTGGCCCTTTATCCTTATTTGACCCCTTGTTGTTGCTTAGTTCTGTTTTTACCAGTTCTACTAATAAGGTTTCCCTGCAACAACAAACACTGTCCAAACCCCACTGATGCCTACTGCATCTTTCCTTGAAGTCCTACACAGCACCTATCCCCAAGTTACTATATATA
>WBNO01009712.1:0-57435 GCA_013400575.1 Peucedramus taeniatus
TAATTTAGATTAGAGAGTTGATATGTTGGTACATACCATTCAGATTTAATTATCTGAAAATAATAACTTTTAAAAAAGGCTCTGAAATAGGAGGAAAGGAGGATGGAACATCTGAAGTTTTGGAGAGTAATTCAAGCTTTACAGTACTGATAGAGTAGGCTGGAATGTGATTTGGACATATGATACAGATGTATTTGGTATTGATTTAACTGTCTTCACTCACAGTAGTTTTTGAATGGTATTATTTGAACCCTTGTGCCCCTAAATGTAGTCAGATACTTCCTGCCATGCTTTAGGTTGGGCAATAGTACTCTGGTTTGTCTTGCTATTAGATGCTGCTCTGGCAGGCTTCTAGATCATTTATCATTGTTATGGCCATTTTTGAAATGAAAAAACACAACTAAAATACTGACTTTTGGCTGCTCTGAGAAGCCTCAAAAACATCTGAACCAAATATTATTTAGTAGACATATAGTTGGTCCTCTTCTAAGGTCAGCAGGTTTCAGCAGAGTGGACATCATCTTGTCAGCTAAAGGTCAGGATTCTTTCTGAGGATAATCTTCAATCCTGGTATAAACTTGCTTATATGCTTATGAAGATTCCCATGAGACTATATCTTTGAAAGTCCTACCTATTTCTTGAAATTTATTTTCTGTGTATGGGATAAGAAAAGCCAAACCTCCAACTCCATTAATTAGATTAAACTGTAGGGCAGTGAACAGCTTTCTTCAAAAATAAGAAGTGCTTTAAGAATTTTTTCTTTTGCTAAATAATTTTTATCTATGTAGTCATGTGTTAGACAGTTTCACAATCCTGATTTTGCAACTTAATGCAAATTTAAGCTAAAAGAAAAACTAATTATTAACAACCAAAATGTGTATTCCTGCTATGATTTATGAATTTCTGAGAGCATATTTAAACAATTGCTGAGTGCGTTATTCTGGTTGACCTAAAGAAATGCAAAATCTGATGTGAATACATCTTATATTGAAAGTCAACAGGTGATTTACTTAAATTTATTTATGAGAGTAGTACTAGTTAGGTTGAAACACTGTGATGGTTTTTAAATCTGAGTCCTTGTCTGCAATGATGATTTCTTGGTTGGGCATTAACTTTTATTTGACTTTTATTGACTGTCATGTTCCTGTGATCAACTAATATGAACCTAGCATAATTTACACAAAATACTCTTTCACCAGCATGATTTTGTGTTCTTTAACAGTTACTGTGATGTAAAGGGAGCAAAGCAGAGCCTGGAATCCCTTTCTGACAGACCGACATGACATGGGTGGATCTCAGTTTGTCAAGTTACAGTAATTTGGCCATTGGGAAAAGTACAACTGAGGAAAGTTTAGATGAACAGCTAGAGGAAATCGTAGAAGCAGTGGGAATGTTGATGGATTTGGTCGTGTTTATGTTAGAGGAATGAAACTGGAAGTTATGCAGCAGAAGAAGGGAAGCAGTACTAGATAGTCCTGGATCAGATAGCTAGGAACTTCACTCTAGGCCTGAATAGAGCTCTTGGTTTGTAGACTTACGAAAACATACTTCTTCTGTTAACCTTGGCAGCTAACAGTTTCCTTCTGTGTAATTTTTAATTTTGCTTGTAACACCTTCTAGGGAACAGGCTCAGTCACTGAAGATGAGTGATGAAAAGAGGGTTTTATTGCTCGGATCTGGCTATGTTTCTGGCCCTGTGCTTGAATATCTTACTAGAGATCCCAACATTGACATCACAGTTGGTATGTAAGAATTTGTTTTCATTACAGTATTGTGTCTTACTGAAGCATGTGGCAGAACCCTTCTCATAAATAACAAATGGATGTGGTTCTGAGAAGAGATAAAGGAAATCTTTGTTATTATGCACAGCAGAAAATGATTTTGTAGCTTTGTGAGCATTCTGAATTTAAATAATTGATTTGAAAATGACATAGCCATGTTAAAACTGTTTGCATGTGTAACCTCTAGGGAAATTAGAAGTGGTTTTACTTCTAACCTGCTTTGGACTCAAGATTGGTTTTGTATATAGTCAATCACTTTGTTAGTCTTTGGCTATGTTTTCAGCCTCACACAACAAGAATATGAAAATGTTTTTATAGACATCTGTATGAGTGAAGTATCTGCTTTTCTTATAACGAATGTCTTGGTGGTAAAACTTCAGACCCTGACTTTCCCATGAGCACCAAATGCCTACTTGTTTGTTCCTCTGTTATGGTTTTATCTGTAGCATATTTCAGGCTGGGTATCTCAATAATCCTTTTCTGTACCCTTAATGATGACTTTACCCTGATTCTGGGACTTCAGATTTAAAACTCAGGCTCTATTGCCTTATTGCCTGAAAGATACTTTGCTGGGAAGTGGTTTCCCTTAAAACTTACAATTTTATTGTTGTTGATTGTTGTTGTTATTGCACTGATTTTTTTTTTTTCTTTATGCTACTTTCATACTTGGCTGCTTTTGCCACCCTTCATGGTGATAACCATAGTACTTTTAAGCCCTGGGAAAAGATTTACTAGGAGGAAGAGGGGAAATATAGGAAAGCTGCACCCTTGTTACAAGCACTGCCTGACATGGTGAAGAGAGAAAGATTACAGCAATGTGCAGTGCCCATCCCCTTGTCACTACAGAGGTTGCATCCACTCCCTGCAGTGTAGTAGCAGGAAGGGAAACCAGGTGAACTGGAAGATCTGTTTTGCCAGGCACTAAACAAACATAGCCTCTTACCTGGGTAGCTGAAAAACATGCAGTTTCTACAGCACACACACACACAAATAGCACAGAAGGAAAGAGACACAAATATATTACTTGTTTAATATTTGACAGCAGGCAAGTAGGTGCAGAAAACAAAATGCACATCACAGTGCCATGTTTGGTTTCCTACTATTAGGCTACACCACTTTAAATCCAGATGATGAAAATTTTAATTGGGAAACCTTCATGTAATCAACCTTTTTTTAGTTTGAATTTGAAGATAATTTTGCCTAGCTCTTTTCCCTCAGCACAATTTGATTTGTAGGCTATAGAGAATCACCATCTGGTAATGTTTATTTCCCACTGACTGTGGAAAAGCCATAAGAGAATAAGGCCCTAACCTAGAGGCACAGATGCTTTTAATTCTCCATAAGCTTGTGCCCTGCCTGCTGCCTTCTTTGACTGTTCCTTTTTCCTGGCTGTGTTCTCTGGTTTGTGCTGGCAGCATGGTGAGCTGGGAAAGGAAATTAGTCAGATGTAGCAAGATGGTTGTGTTGCTGTCGTTCTCTCTTTTAGTTCTGCTTTCCTTATAATGATAAGTGCTGATGTCTTTTAATTCCCCAGAAGCTTGTGCCCCATGTGCTGTCTTCTTTGGCCACTACTTTTTTGTTCTCTCTGGCTTGTGCTGGCAGCATGGTGAGCTGGGATGGGAGGCCTGTCAGAGGTGGCAAATACTGATGATGGAATTGTGGATCTCTTTCAGTTCTGCTTTGTTTGTAATGGTAGTTAAGTGAAGGCAGGCAGAGACTGGGTTTATCCCATTTAGTTATAACATGGTATTTGGGATTGGGAGGACTAAACCATACGTAAATATTAAAAGTAGTCAGTTTGAACCCTTTACTCACGCTTGACCTAAGCTAAAGCTTAATGTTTCTATCTTTGTCATGTTAAAAATGGTGATTGATGTGAATTGGCTTTGCTTTAAGCTATTAAGCTGTTCTTGACTGTAAATTCTGTTAAAGTGTATTGAAAGAGTTTCAAAATATTTCTTTTTAGACCCGTGGAATGACGGATTGAGTAAGTTTTTCTGAACATGTTTGTTTACTAAATGCCTGATTTTTCTTCAACTGTTAGTAAAGGAAAACATGCATGCAACTGTTTCTCGGGAAACATGGCACAATTATACATGGGTGTACTTTAGACTTAGCTTCATCTATAGGTAATGGTTTAATATTTTACTTTTAACACAGTATCTGTCATGAAGGAGCAACTTGAGCAACTGACAAAGAAGTACAGAAATGTTACTCCAGTTCATATGGATGTCCTTAAGCATGAGGAAAAGCTGTCCTCTTTGGTGAAAAAACACGACCTTGTGATCAGGTCAGATTTCTGTGTAAAACATGCTAGGCTCAACCCTAACTCATGCTTCTTTCTCCTAGTGAATTGACTTAAATCAACACATAAAGTTTTTTTTAATGGCCAAGATGTGGGGTCATATTTGTGTATGTAAGTAGTTGTAACTGATTGCTGCTTTCTTATGTAGTGGGGCATCAGAACTTAAAAAGGGATTTTGACTTCTTCAGAAGTGTTCACCAGTTAGGTGGATTTCCTTGTTAATGTGAAGTTGCATCTACAAGCTTATGTGTCCCTGGGATCAAATTTTCATGTTCACAAGAGGAGGCAAAATTCTGGCATCTTGATAATTTCTTCTGAATATCCCATTAAGAAAGAACTCATTCCAGATATTGATACAGGGAAGGAACTTTACAGTCCTTGCCATTTTGTTTCTTTTGCCACGGCTGTCATGGATGTTGCTTCCGTTCCATGTAGAACATGCTTTTCACAAAGTAGTTCACCAAGATCTTTGTAATGCAAGCTTTCTCAAGGACAGTTTTGCAGTTTTGCATCTTCTAAACCTCCAGCATACTTGTTTAGAAGATGTCTTTGGAAAGAGATCAGTGGTTTGTGGTTTACAGAGAAGTGTGACAAAAGATGCTGTCTCAAGAATGACTTCCATATTGTTCAGTGCCCTGTTCTGAGTGCATAGAACAATGTTGTCCTGATAGGGTAGTGTTTCACTTCCATAGGTATGGAACTGCTCAGGGCAAGGCAGGTATGACTTTTTTTGAGCTATTACTTGAGCTCTTTTGTAGGCATTCAAAACACATTTGAGTGTCTTTCCAGTGACAGGATAAGTAACTGGTTGAATTTTGATGTTGCATGATTCTCCTTCCTTTGTAGTTTGCTGCCTTATTCAGCACATCCTTTTGTTGCTAAGAGATGTATTGACAACAAAGTGAACTTGGTAACAGCCAGCTACTTAACACCAGCCATGAAAGAACTTCAGGAGAGGTAGGTGTGGAAGTAGCATCCCCCTGGTGTTGCTTCCTTCTTTAGTGTGTTATCTGAATGTTTTGCAGTCTGTTACACCTGCAACACTTATTGTGAATTACTGCTTTCTGAATTCTTTTTGCTTCTCTTTCTGTGATGGAGGACCAAGTAACTTCCCCAAAGGTACATGTTGCAGAGTGGAGCAATGAGTGCATAGCCCAGCCTGGTTAGATTAATGCTCTAAATAATGGAATGTATTTTTCTGCCTGCATCATCCTATTTCATGTTAACGTGCCTTTTCCCCTTCCCCCAGACCTGTTAAGATGTTTAAGCTGGGCTGATATTCAAGCTGTGCTGTCATATTCTACCAGCAAGCTTGTTTGTCATCCTTTGCCTTCCCTTAATAAACTCATTCTTGGCTTATTGTATCTACAGTAATCTCCACTTTCATGCTCTTCTTTTGGATACGCCCACTGTATAATTTTCAAATTGGTGACAACTCTAACTACTCTAATGTTTCTGTTGTCCTACTTATTATATGCTTGGAAGTTGTTTTGAGCATGGAGCTTCATCTAGGTGCTCCTCTGAGTCACAGTATTGGAAAATCTGAAGTGCATTCAAGTGAAGAATTGTAGATGCTGTGTCTTTACAAAAGATAAAACAGAAAAAACTAGACTGGTAGAGAATCAGTGGTGCAGAAAGTGAGGGATATTTAGGTGCCTCTCCTACCATTCTTATTGAGAATATAGCATGCTCTCAGGAAAAAATATTTAAAAGGGCACTTCTCATTTGTCAAAAGACAAACTGATTTTGAAAATAAAATAAATCCTTGGTTTGTGGTGATGAGTGAACTTCTCTGGGACTGTAGGCAACTATTAGGAAAAAAAAACCCAAATACTTGTAATTTTGGAAAGCAGACATTTTAGTCTCTCTTCCTTGTAGGAGCTCTTTAGGACAATTACGACTAGGTCTGTGCTGCTCTCTGCATTACTATCTTCCTGCATATTGCACTGTCCAGGAGATTGTGAGATATAGAGTAGCTGGTAGAAATTTCTTTTTCCACCAGCACCTAGGTGTAGAGAAGTAAGAGAAACAAAGGTTAGAAGGCTCTTAGATGGTTGTCACTTTTCAGGGTTTAATATCTGCTTTTGTATCTTTATTCCTACAAGCTGCAGACAGAGCCCAGAATTTACTGTGTTGGGTAAGGTTCACTGGGCAGATTGGACAGATTTATGAAATAAAAGGCCAGTAATAGTGAATATTCTGATGGCTCTGTGTTTCTGTTATTTTTAGTGTAGAAGCTGCTGGTATTACAGTTGTCAGTGAAATGGGCTTGGATCCTGGTCTTGATCACATGTTGGCGATGGAATGTATTGACAAGGCGAAAGAAGTTGGTGCTACGGTAAGGTTAGCGGGTAGTGTGTAGTTCTGCCAGGATTATATTAATAAAGTTGTTATTTTAACACCATGCAGGTTTTGAGCATGTCACTGATGTGTAACAGACTCTGGACATTTTACTTTTTCTGATGCTTTGAATTTCATAGCTACTAATTCACTTGGTGAGACCATCAACTAAGATGGCCTTGCCTCAGTGTATCTTTTGGTTTTCTCTCCTTTACAGGCAGTGCCTGCAGTTTTCCCCTACGCAATGTAGATCCTTCTCATCTGGCCCTTTTGGGGGATAACAGAAACAGAAATTTTAAGAACTGATGGGGAGTTTGCAGAGTATATCTCTATGCATTCTGATCTGTCTTCTCTTCACTGTTTCTTTCCTGTGGATAAATCTGACAGATTATATCGTACACTTCTTTCTGCGGTGGCCTACCAGCTCCAGAGCACTCTGACAATCCTCTGAGGTACAAGTTCAGCTGGAGTCCACAAGGAGTATTGCTGAATACAATTCAATCTGCTACGTATTTAAAAGATGGAGAGGTGAAGTAATGGGAAATTTTTCATTTAAAACCAGACAAAAAACATGGTATTTGGCTAAGGAAGGAACTGGGACTTTTGGGATGCTCTGTTTACTTTCCAGCCAGTGGCAGTCAGTTGCCTAAGCCAGTTGCATAAATTACTTAGTCCTATGTTTGGAGCATGATGATACCTAGCTGCTGCCAGCTTAATACTTACTTACTATGTAGAAACTGATTGCCAGGAAGGAATTTATTCTAAAGACTCAAGCACTGGATTGGAGTTGATTTTTCTGTTTTCAGTTTCCATTCCTGTTGAGTGTTGCTTTTGCTATTTAATTGCCCTGTCTTTGGTCCTGTGAAACAGAGGTGAGAATGCTTGTCTGTCTAGTTGTGTTGATAAATCAAACAGCTTCATTTTGTACTTGCACAATGCATAGTAGAACTCTTGATTCCTTGCTCTTTAGGTGCAATGTGTAATACCAATAACCCACTGAGTGGGTTTTATGAAATGCTTTTTGGTCTATTATACAGAAGCTCTGTTTTGCTGTTTGTGCAGGAGTCATTAGACTTAACCTCACAAATGTCACTGCTTCTGTTTTATGTAAACACTGTAATTGATTTGTGCAAAGCTATTGAAAGCCATTATCACATTTCTGCTTTCCAGCACTATCTATTTCCACTGTCACTTGCTCAGAGTAGTTACTGCAATTGTCAAGGAGACTGCCTTATATAACCACTGTAAAGTTTAGCTAGTTACCTAAACTCTTTGATCTGCAAAACTTCTATCTTTTGAAATATAATCTTTTATGTTTTAAAACATTTTGGTTCTCTACTGTTTTTATGGAAGTGAGAAAGGAGAAATGCAGGGATTGTACATGGGATCATTATTTAAAAAGCAATGGGGTATAAGTTTCAGATGAAAAGGGTTCTTGGAAAATGTTAAAATATTTCTAATTTATTTCTGATCTGGTTCACCCATTGCTAGGAAAAATTAAATCATGCATATGAATGAGTCATTATGTGAGCACTAGATGAGCTTGTCAGTAAATTCTGCAATTTTTCCTCCTTGCCACTAAATTCTTATGTCTTTGACCATTGTGTAGGATTCTTTCACACACCTGTCTTGCCTGGCAAACAATATCTTTTGGCATTGCTGCAGGCTTCACTGCTTTAGTATTTCTTCTATAAGTAAACTTTGTCCCTTTGCTCAGAAGTCAGAAAATGAGTTTGTATTAATGCTGCATAGCAGATCTTTAGCTGCTTGAAGGAAACAGGGTTCAAGGCTGTGGTTGGGAGTGGTAAGAGAACTAGACACCCTTTTTTGTTGTTGTTTTCCTTCCATGGTGCTTTTTAGCTTCAGGTAAGGATACACATGGGCAGTAATTTATATCCGTGTGATATCACTTGATTTATTTTAATCTTTAAAAAAAAAAAAGGAACAAACATCCATCCTTCTGTTTATATCTGCTTTCTCTCCCATATAAAAACCACCAAATGAAAACTAAACAAGGTAATAAATTCTTTGACCAAAAAGCAGGGAGCTCATGGGTAGAATCTCCCATCACACTGGTGCATTTAGAGACATTCTCCAAAATGACATTAATGGAAGTGAAATGGGAACCTGCCATTTTAATGTAAGTGCAGCAGGAATTAACTTTGCGTGTGAGAGGAACATGGCTTGTTTTAGCCCTTTGATGGCTGACATACTGCATGCTCTTCCTGCACCAGATATGATTAAATGGCTTGGGCAACTGCTTTATTTAGACAGGGCCTTTGTTTGCACTTGAATGCCAAACGTGTTCTTCCTGTTTTTGAGCATACTTAATCTTTTCTGTTCTAAAATAAGTTGAATACCACTGCACAAAAATAATATTTGCTGTTCTTTCACAAACTTTAGATTATCAATATTCCATCTGGAGGAGCGTTATTGGATTCTGTTACTCCAATGGATTTTTTCCCAGGATTAAACCTTGAAGGTTTTCCTAACAGGGACAGTACAAAATATGCTGAGCCATATGGTATTCAGACAGCTCGCACTTTACTGAGAGGCACCTTAAGATACAAAGTAAGTTGTTGGTGTTATTATTAGTAATTATTGTTTTCTTCAAGAGATGATCGTTGTAATTTCAATAAAAATGCATATTTAAAACTCAGCCTTTAATAGGTCTGCACTTGCTGTTAATGAGCTCCACCTTATCCCAGTTGAGAGACAACTGAAAGCAGTTATCTTTTTTTTTAATGTAGCTTTACCTGGTGTATTTAACAGGTATTTGTTGCAAAATGGAAAAATAGTTTTGTTTTATACAGTTGATCAGTTGTCTTGCATAGTCTGTGTTTCCTCTTTTTATTCTGGCTCTGCATCTGGTGTCAGATTATTCAAAGAGTTTAAAAAATGAAATAATTCTGTTTTCTTATATTCCCATAAAAACATAATGTAAAAATCTTATAGAAAATTATGATTTTCCATCAATTTGAGAAGGTTTTTCATTAAGTAACTAGAAATCTTAAATTTGAGAAGCTTTATAATTTTGGTCAGCTAAGGGAAATGTTAAGAGATAAATGTGGTTTCTTTCTAACTGACTGAGTCTTTTCCTTTCATTTGTTAGAAGTCCAAAGCAGAATCAAAATGTTTTGATGTTTTTCTTTCAGATTTTACTTTTTTAAAATTTTTTTCAGTCAATATACATTAAGAAGGAATAAACCTAGAACCATATTGAACGTTTGAAAAAGCTTTTATGGATGTTGTATTATGCCTGTTAAGGTTTATGCTAGGTTTAAGTTATTGTTATTTGTCCGTAGCCTGAGGAAGTTGTATGTCCTTTTTGTCTTAATTCCCCTGTTGCAATATAACAGGATTTTTTCTGTATTTCTGGGAGGGAGGCTTGCTTAGATAAAAGCATGGAAGAAGGAAGACCAGTATGGGGGAAAAAGGGTTAAAAATTGCAATAGCTCTCTTTTTGTCAGTCTAGATACAATCTCTTTTTCAGAAGGTAGAAATATATGGGAGTTGTCTATCTCATCATGGAATCCTAATATGACAATATCTATTCCATTTGGTGCCTGGTAAAACTTTTCCTCTTTTGTATGTGCCAGCACAAGGAACTGCAGGATTGTCAGGGTGACATGCCAGGTGGATGTCACTGTGCAGCAAGAATGTTGTTCCTGTGGTTGGTGTTGTTTCCTTAATCCCCCCAGCAGGGCCAGCACTTTGGGCTGGGCTGATGTTGGTAGGGATGTGAGTAAGGGTTTCCATACCTGTACCTGCTTGGTACTGACATGCCAGCACAGAGTGCTGAGCAGGACAGAAGTTAGTTTTGACCCTTTGCACATGCTGCTGTGCTGCAGAGCAGAAGCCATCTGTTCACTGAGGAGGCAATCATCTCCTAAAAGTGCCTTTTAGAGATTAAGTTTAGATAGCTAATGGAGTCAGTTTAAAAAGAGGTGTCACACAGAAGGATCTAACTGCAAGGCCATCTGAGCTGATAACCTAGTGCTCATGGAAGTGATTCCTAATTTAATTAGACTTCTTTCAGGGTGCTTTATTTTCTCCATTCTGCTTTTTTTGTGTCTCTAGTCCCTTGCATGTAAGTGCTCTCAGGTATCCCACAGCTCAGCAGCTGTGTGGGAATGTTAATGGGATACAAACAAAAGTAAGCAGAAATCAGTTGAGACTTCTTTGATTGTGCAGCCTACAAAGGAACCTTTGCAGTTCCTTTTAAACCGTTCTACTGCTTTGTCTGATATTCCTGAAGATGAGAAATAAGCACATAGGATTCTTACCTTTAAAAGCAGCCTATGTGATATGCACACAATCACAGTGGTGTGAAGCTGGGTGAGCAGAGCTCCGCATTGTGCTCTGTGTATTCAGTCATTTCTTTATGGGCCAGCTGGCTGGTACAACCCTGTAGTGATGAGCTGGGATTTCAGCTAGTGCTGGCCAGCTGAGCCCTTTGATCTCAGCAACCAATGGTACTTGCCATGGAAGTATTGACAGAATAAGCCATTAAAAAAAAGTATTGAAAAGTGGGGAAGGGTGGAGAGGGGCTGGGGAAGACACTGCTCTGTGGCAGTAACCTCACTGGCATCAGGTTATTGTGACTGGCTTCCCAAGAGAATAATTATGGTTATGTCTATCACTACATTCAAACCAAGGAGAAATACCTCTGTTTCAAGAAATTAATATATTTAATAGTGTTATTCTTTTATTTCAGGGCTACTCCAGAACTATGGGGGGCTTTGTAAAACTAGGATTAATTAACCCAGATCCTTATCCTTTGCTAAGCTCAACTACGCCACCTCTAACCTGGGTGAGTTACTCTGCTTACTCTGCCTTCTTTCCTCTGTTTTATTGGTGGTTTTCTTATTGCTAGACTTGGGTGTACTTAGCAATGAGAGTCTCGTATTGCATCCCAATCTTTGATTTTTTTTTTCTTGGAAATTAGAAAAACTTTCTTCAGCTGGAGTGGAATAAGGTGCTGGAGCAGGTTCCCTGATAGATTCTGGAGTGTCTGACTTTGGAGGCTTTCAGGCCTCAACTAGAAAAAGCCATGGCCATATTTTTATGAATTGTCTTACATTTTTGTTAGTCACAGTCTAGTCCTCAGTGCTCTGAGTTTGCAGTGTACATATTGTTACTGGCTCATGATCTTCAGTGTAAAAGTATTTTTCAGGGCATCAAGAAGTAAGAGATTGTGCATAAAGAAGTATATTCATTTTTTTTTATATTGAAATTCTGTACAAGCTTTTGTTTTTTGGTCATCTGTTATGCTGCTTTTCTGTCTGGATTTTGGGGTGCTTTATCTCAGGCAAGACATGACTCTGATGTACTGCTGTTACGTTTGACTGTCAACATTTTTGTTGTCTTTGTGAACAAACAGGGTATTTCATATTTCAGTATGGGTTGAAAAGAGCTGAAGAATGTCTTGAGTGTTCTCAGAACCAAGAAAGCAGAAGGTGAAGAGGCCATAGGCTTGTTTGTGTCTAACTAAAAATACTGTAGTATTTGGAAGATGAGCAAACTCCATAAGTTTTTCAGTGGCCATATGGGAATCACTGTTTTTTAAATTTATTTTTTTAATTTTGAGATTATTTTTTGTCTGTTTTCAATGTTGGAGTTGATATTTCCAAGTTTTCTTTGTAAAGATGGCTGGAATTACCAGTTCTTCTAGCCTCAATGAATAAGTATAAAGTATTATGTAATAAGTAAAAATAGCTATAAACTCATTATTTTTACTTCAAACATTTTTAGTGATGTATTTACATCTTGGTACTTTCCCTTTATCTACTCTGCCAGGGAAGTAGAAGAGATGGGCTAACATGAGCTTGTAGACTCTGCAGTTCTTGCTTATTTCATATCTTGCTCATAGTTCTTTATATTACCCACCTTGCTGTGAACAAAGCAGGCAATAATTAGCATCTAGGTGGCACAAAATGGCTTTCAGATATGCACAAGTATAAGGAGAAATCTCTTTGGTAACACTCACATCATTGCCAGAGCCTTGTTCATCTTATTTGTCCATTTCCTTCCTTTTGAAAGGGACATTCTCCATTTCTAGACCAACTGAAAGATATCCTATCTCTAAGTATTCACTCTGTCAGTCTCACTTCTGTCAGTCAGAGGGTGACTTCTCTTTTATCCTAATATTCTCCTAGTGTTCCTTGTTTATGCAGGTTTCTATGTTCTTTCTTTGCTGCCAGAGGAAGGGATGAGACAAAAATGTAGGGGGAAGCAGTGGATGGGTGGGGTACAAAGTCTTTTAGAGAAGTATAAACCCTATTTTCACCTGCTGTGATTAAAATTCTCAAACTTTTTCACTTTCTCAGTACACATAAGCTGTCTTCTCGGAAGTCCTGGATTTTAACTGATCTTAGTAGAGTAGGTTCTCAAAACCTTGATCGAGATGGAGTGGGAACAGATGTCAGGCCTTCATGAACCTTTTTTGTTTTCAAACAGAAAGAGCTCATGTGCAAACTGGTTGGAATTAAGTCACCTGCTGAGCACCATGTTCTTAAAGAAGCTGTATTTAGCAAACTGGAGAAGGACAAAAGTCAGCTGGAAGCAGTGGAATGGTAAAAAGTTCCAATGATTTTGAAAGCTTAAAAATTAAAAAAAGAAATGTTTGCAATTCTAGGCATTTTGGTTCAAGACTGTTAAACTGGTATGCTGAACAACTGGAAATTAAAAAAATGAGATTAAACTACTGATAGGCAATGATGTCAGACTCTTCCATTTCTTCTGCCAGGTTAGGTTTATTGGGAGATGAACCGGTTCCAGCAGCAGATTCCATTGTAGGGGCTCTTGCAAAGCACATGGAGATGAAGCTGCCCTTTGGTATGTGAAAAATTCTTTTTTATGGGTTTGAATGGAACAAGGCAATATCTTTTATAAACCTTAATTGGTTTTGTTTGCTCACTTTCATTAATAAACCTTCATGATAGGTTTTTTAATGTATTGTGATGTTCCCACTTCCCCAATTTATCCTTTTCTTCTCCTGTTACCCTTTTAGTTTGATCATAGTATTCTGTCCTCTTTAATAGTCCTTGCCTTCAGTCACTTCCCTGATACACATGCTGTGTGTGTGTAGTGCCTGGCTCTTCAGGAACCTCATCTTGATATGACTGAAATACAAGTAATGAGCAGTTTGTGTGCTTTTCTCGTAGGCACTGGAGAGAGAGATATGATTGTTATGAGAAGTGAAATAGGTCTCAGGCATCCTTCTGGCCATTTGGAAGACAAATTTATTGATCTGGTTGTCTATGGGGATAACAAAGGATATTCTGCAATGGCTAAAACAGTAGGATACCCCGCAGCTATTGCTGCTAAAATGGTTCTAGATGGTAAGTGGCTATTCCAACTTCAGTAACAGTATTTCAATCATCTGTATCTTCCTGCCTGTAGAAAGTAAATGTATAGTGTTTCTTAAGTATATTTATGTGTAATTTTTTAAATTTGTCAGACTCTTCCTGTCTTCTTCACAGGAATTTTTAATCTGCATGTTTGGATGTTCAGATGTTCAGTGACAACTCTTAATTTACTGCTTAATCCACAAAGATTTTCAAGTCATTTAATATTAAATGTTACACTACCGTAGAGAAAACCTTTAGCATGTTAAATTATAACTGATTATGCGACAGGGCTGAATGACTCAGCCGTTCCCTGCACCTCGATCTGGCTGTGTCCAGCACAGGAACCCCCCACGGTGCAGCTACCAAAGCTTTTTCAAATGAACCTGGTAGAGCACTAACACAGTTTTTGTCATGCCTTTATTTCAGGTGAAATAACTGCCAAAGGCATGGTCATACCTCTGACAAAGAATGTTTACGGGCCAATACTTGAACGTGTTCGGGCAGAAGGCATTGTGTACAGTACTCGCAGCGTTATCAAACAGTAACTGGAGGCAGTGGATTTAATCAGGTTTTGGCTTTTTTTGGTTCTCCCACCTCACCTTTTAGAATCTCAGTTTGGACCAGCTAAAGGCAGCACCTGCCATTTCATACACAAATGTTGCCTTCTGTAAAAACTGCCACCAGGCTTGATGTAGAAACTGTGGATACTCACAGATTGTAGTATTTTACGCTTAAAATTGTTAAGCTTTCATATACATATTTCAGCATCAGCTCTTTCCTTATATATTTTCTAAAATATATCAGAAGGTGTTTTTTTTTTGTTTGTTATTAGAGTTTATCTTCTAAGTGTATAGCGTTATTATTGCGAAAAATTTAAGCTGAAAGAAAAATCTATTAGTGAATTATTTTGTGGTGGAAAAGTCTGGGTAATGAACTTCGTTGATGAAGTTTGATTGTTCATGTGGTAAAAATAATTTTTCAGAAAAATGGAGATGAACATGTTACTTCAATTTTAAGTCTGATTGTCCCTTTTACTTTAGCAGCATTCATGATTGTTTTCACAATAACAATGTGCAAAAAATAGTTTAGAAATTCTGCACTAGTAGCAAATAAGATCCTGTTAAATCTTGAAAATATTCAGTTCTTGAAACCTAGATCTTAATATTTTTCATCACTTTATAATGAATGTAAATTTAAATTAATTGGAGGAGGAAGGAAATTTAAAGCAAGCTTCCCTTCTTTTTACTTACCCTTTCTTGTTACAAAGTGGGAGCTGGTTGCAATATATTGTGCTGTTACATGTTGCCTTGTGCTGTGGAGAGAGCACATTAATATTTAGCTCTGCAGCTAGGAAGGGCAATCTGAAATACAACACAGTTACTGTGCTTAGAAGATGCTCCAAATGACATGTTTACTCTTCCCACTTACACTGTGTGCCTCTTCCAGGTTAAGTACTGTTACAAAGGGAATACATTGTGTAGTATATGCAGCTTTGAAATGCACTAGGTTTAATGCTTTAAATTGCCACTTTTTGAGTTAGCTTCTGTCCCTCTGCTATCGTGGTTTTGAAGCATTCACTTGGGAACCTGTGCCTACTACTCAGTACAGTGTCACTTTAGCCTAATGGAGTTTGCCAGCATACCAGCTCATTTGCTGCTGAATGCTGGGCTGTCAGATGTGTCAGCCCTGCTCTAGCTGCAGTTTAGGCACATCAGTCTACACCTGAACTTTAGCCCAAGTGCAGCTTCTCTGTAACATAGCACCAATTTCATCCTTTCATTTCAGGGCTGCTTCTCTGACTTTTGCTTAGGGATTTCTATACCACCTTGCAACTCTAAGCATGGCTTAGACTTCACCAGTCAGGTCTGTGAGGTATAATGCTGTGGGCAGGTTGTATTTGCACTGGTACCTGTGCACCAGCCTAGAGCTTCCCTTTTCTAAAGCTGAATACTGATGCAGGAAGCTGTCTGTTTTCAGCTTTGCTCACACACGCACTTTGCTGATAAACGCACAGCCTTTTCCTTCCTGAGAACCAGTGCTGTAATCACAGTTCTGAGAGGCTGGAATTCCAGGTGTTGTTTTGCATGGTGGGAAAAGCAGCCATAACAATAATTCAAGTTTTGATCTTTAGGTTTTGCTGCTCAGGATTTGGATTTTCTTTGTGCAGATGCAATGAAGTAGCAACTGCTAGAGAGTTAGGTGAAAGGAGCCAAAGGGAGAAGGAAGAATGAAGGACAGAGTGTTACTGTGAATGAGAAGGACATTTTCTGCTGAACTACTGTTTTTGTAATGTGGTGTCAAATTTGGATTCTGTTACAGTTGCATGCATATCTCACACAAAATCCTGTCTCCACAAGGTTCTTTTGCTTCCCACTGACCTTACAGGCTGTTGGTCTGTTGTCTGGCTGGTAAATGCAGATGGAGCCTGCAATGATGTTCTGCTCTCTGCTGCCTCCTCCTTCTCCAGGTAGATTGATGGCCTACAACTAAGGGTTAAGGTTATACTTGTATCTGCTGCTCCCTTCCAGTCCAGTGCTTGGTGAGACCAGGATTTTACTTGAGAATTCTCTGTTCCCTCCCTTAGCCCACAAATACACAATCACAGAGTTGTTCCTCTGTATATATGCATGCACCGTACTTGCTTTTCTGCCTTGGAAATGCAGTATGGGATGAAAATCAGAATTTTTTACAAATATCGAATATTTTTGGAGCACTAAAGAATGAGAACTGCAGTGTTTCCATCAAGAAACACTGCTACTATTTTTGAAACATTTTATATTGGAATGTATTTCTAGTTCCCAGCGCAATGCTGCATTTTGTTTTCTGTATTTAGACTTAAATGAATTTATTGCTCATCTTTTTATATGAAGATTATACTTCTCTTTTCTCTTTGCATATTACTGGAAAAAATAATTGTATCTTATACATGAGATTGCTTGAAAAATAAATCTGAAATCCTCTTGTTTTTTTGTCATGTCATCTTTACTGTCTAATAATAAGATGCACCTGAATGGGATTTTGTTTTTCACATAGATGGTTACATTGGAAGGATGCCTACATATGGACTTTTCTATGTGCATGAAATACCTCTGCGTACTTCTTGCTAGACTCACAGGAGAAAACTCTTCGAGGATTGTTTAAACATGCCCATCTATATATTTATATACATATATATATATAGGTATATCTGTACCTAGATAATTTTCAGCTATAATCTCAAGAGATAATTTTTTTTCCAGCACATTTTTTTTTTGGGCACAAGGACAACTACTGAAGTGGTAAGCTACAGAACAGTAGATGTGTGATATCTCCCTGTGCCCCAGGAAGGCATGGAACCTTGGTGTCTCACAGCCTGTCTCACAGCCTGTCTCAGCTTGAGAACCTTGCTCAGCTGAATACATTGCTTCTGCTATCACTGCCTGTGCTGAAGGGCTTTTAAACTCTTTGTTCACATCAGGCTTCAAGGAACAGATTGTTTCACTGTGTGTCTCTCATTTTTTCATTTTGGAATTTATGCTAATGCCAGATCTTCATGACATGTAAGATCACAGTTTCTTTCTGAAATGGAGGTGCTTGAGCCCATTAAACTCAGACTGGCTTCTTTGCCTCTGTGTTTTGTACTGTCTCAGTCCCAGATTTTCCTACAGGTGAGAATTACATCCCTTGGAGGGACTGGAGTACAAAAGTGACACTGCCGGAAAAGGATGTAAGCTCATAGCAAAACAGCTGTTTATGGGAGGGAAAAAAATGGTCTCTAATGGTTGCAATTAGGCTGGAAAACTGAGAAGATGACACAGAGAAAAAAGAAATTTAGCTGTGAGTGTCTAGCAAAATTTATCAAGGCAAATCGGACCATCTCAAACATATTCCTACTTAACTACTGTGTTCTGGAAACAAACTAATTCCATAAGCCGTAAGAATTCCATTCCATAGGAGGGTTTTTTTTTCCCCTGACTTGTTTTGGCTTCGAAAAGAAAGAATGCAATTTGAAATGGAGAAGAGTTGGACATGATGTGGCTAAATGTTGTGAGAGACACTTCTCTTCCTTCTTGCCCCTTTGAAACCCTAATCCACCAAAGCACAAACCTGTGAGAAGTAGATGGTCAGACACAGGCCTTGCTGCAGTGAAGTATTGAAAACTAAGGCTGTAACCCATGATACCTCAGACCTAGGGTAGCAGTGGGGCCTTTGTTTCTGTTTTTAATCCCAACAAGACAATATTGCTCCTTTTCTCCCAGCTGTGCTTTGTTTATGCTTCAGAATGAGAGAGAAAGGACTTTAACTTTGCAAAACTCATCTTGAAGTAAGCATTTATCACGGAGAGTTTAACCTGTCTGAAATTACTCACATTATCCTAGCAAAGAATTGTAAAGCCAGGTAAAGCATTGTGATAAAGCATTGCTAACAAGTTTTTGAAGTCCAACGATTTTTTAAAGTTTTTAGCTGATTTTTTGTTGTAGTGATAGTGAGTTTTTATGACTTCTAGTCACCACCTACTGCTAATTGTTGTAAAGCTTTTCCATAGATATTAAATCTCCACATTACAATCACTAAAAAGTTGGTAATAGTAAATTACTTGTTTACTTCTTTTTTCTTTTTAAACTCTCAACTCATCTATGATTTCTTAGGAGGAAGATCACTAATCAACCCTGTCACACATGACTTACAGCTTTGTAAAGAAAAAAGCTTAACCTGATGTTGTTTATTAATATCTTACTTTTTGCCAGAGATACATAACATCTTCTCCAAACTTGACCCAGTTTGAATAGGCAGGCTATGTGTCTTTTGAGTCTGTAGCTTGGATTATAAGAAAAAAATTAATTAGAATATGGCCTTTGTCTGAGAGAGGAACTGACACGCATGTATTAAAATCTATAATCCATCACAGTTGAAGATTATAGAAGATTTTTATGATTCTTATTTTTTTCCTAGATCAGAACCAATATGTGTGAGTAAAGAGATTATCTTAAGCACTTATGTTTTAAATAACTTGTCAGCATGCTAAGATGATGAATGTGATTACAAACATCTCTGGAAGAAACTTTGAATGACAGCTGATTCCTTGGATTGCAATTTTAAAATGTCTGCAAAACATTTAGGTTGAAAGGAACAGTTATGTTAAGATGGGATTTTAGAAAGGAGGATTCATTTTTTACTTTTGCTCCACAGGTGCTTGAAAAAACATAATAGAATTAATTGGTCTAAAAATTACTTTGTATATACAACTATATTAATCTGTAAATACATTAGGAGAAGGTAACTTCATGCTTGTTATTTGATATGTGAGGCATCAAGCCAGTTTTCCAGAAGAAAAGGCTGAATAAGTAGCACACAAGATGCTAATGTGTTGAAGTGCAGAAATATAGTATCTGCTAATAAGGTTATGGAATATGGTTTGCAATTGGCCATAAAATCAGAATTCACCTTTCTGGTATGTACACCCCTAGAGATTAGGATAGCAAACATTTTTTCTATGATTTTTGAATAAGAAGGAGGAAGTACATAATATTGCTCTCCTTGTTAGCCCAGATGTGCAAATGGACTCTTGTCAGCAAATCTGAGTGCTTTAGAAGAAATAGTAAGGAACCCTCAGGACACCTGAAAAGAAAATAATCCCTTTCTCAAATCACAACCATTACACACCTTTGTACACACCAAATTTGTGCTGAATACTGTGAAAAACGTGTATGTGTAATTCTTAAAAAACTGCATCATTTGGGGCAATGCACCCATTATGTACATTTTTAACTCCTGTCAACCCCCAAACTCTGCAATTTAAAATAGTTCTAGATCCTATTCATTCACAGCATTTAACTCCACAAGGGATACATTGCATTTTTGCTTGCACTTAGGAGTTCTATCTCAGTCCTGTTTTTCCTGAACTTCAGAATTACCAAATATGCAACCATGGCAAGAACCACAGGATTAAAAAAACAAAAGTGTAAAACCTGAATAAAGATATCTTAGTCCAGAAAAGTATGTTCCCTCTGAATTATTTCATGAACTAATTATATCTTTGAACTAAAAAAATGAATACTTGTATCTGCAGGCTGGCACCCCTGGCCCAAGGCTGAGCTACCTGCACAGATCCTGAGAAACTTGCTGGAGAGAGCAAGAATGAGCAGGTGACAGGAGTTAGGAAGAGTGCCATAAAGCCTGATAGTGCTACACAGGCAGTTCATGGGAAGTCATGTGAGGGAAGGCCAAGCTCTGGTGGAGACATTTTGAAAGGAAAAGCTTGTGAGGTAAGAAATACCAGGGAACTTGATAACACCATTGTGGCTGAGATGATCTAAATGGCAGCATCTGAGGTTTCACATTTGGGTATGGGGTAGCAAAGCTAAGACCCATGAAAGTAATTAGGTAAGAAATTTTTTTACCTGCTAAGAGATAGACAAGGTTGGAGAAACAGAGGCTCTAAGGAGAACAGGAAAGTAACAGGCACAGGAATAAGGAGAGAAGAGGGGTAAAAGGTGCTTGCATGTGTATGTGCTGGCTGCTGGCCAGCCTTCACTCATTCATGCCGTGTCTGACCATGGCACTCTGTCCTGCCCCCTTCTTAAATCCTAGTCCTATTCTCTGTGTCATGAATCCTATTTCTACCATCCTGTGCACGTATATGCCTGTGTGTTTTCCTGTGTGGAGCATGTGCACTGCACATTCCCTGGCTGGACCTGCACAGGGCCATTGGGCTGACAGGGGAATCATCCTGCATGCAGCTCTGATGGATGGGGAAAGGGAATCCTCCAGGGTCCTGAGTCAAATGGATTCAACCATTCCATAACCTCTGGGACTGCACTGCTGTGCCTATAAACAGAAGTGTTAAAGGTAAAAGAGAACTCGAGCACACTAATATTTTAACACAGTTTTGTAAACTCCCCTATGTTACATGGTCTAGATGACCTTCAGTAGTCCCTTACAACCTTACACCATCTCTGTGATTCGGTGATACATTGTTTTGTCTATATTATTTTTCTTGTAATAAAAGAGGGTAAGAGCATGAAGACATCTCCTTTGCTGCTAGCTATTTTGACATTCTGTGCCAGTCTGTCTTCTTGTCTAGGACCTTCATGCTCATTTCATGTATCAATAGTATGAGGATTCTTTAAAGATTCTGCAGTTTAGATTCCTCTAAATCTAAATTCATTTTGGCTTTGTTGCAGCTCCACCTATCCTCAATCCCACACTGCTGAGGGGGGTCTAGATCTATCTGCTGACACAATGAGCTCCCTTACTAGCCTGCTCTAGGAATCAGTCAACTAAAATCTCCAAGCTCACATGAGGCCTGTCTTTTCCCATGCTTAGTTCTCATCTCAGATAGGGTCCATTATTTACTGTGCATTCTACTCCACAACAGTATTTCTGTTCTCAATATTTCTACATAGCAACTGGATATACTGTATGAAGTGAGAAAATAGTTCGTCTTGCTGTCCTCGCTAGTTTTAAATAAACATTTTACTCCAGGCTTCTTCCAGCCCCTCGGTGGTGCAACCTTCAGAACAATCAGTATCTTTTCTTGCCTCTTCTGAAGGTTACAGAAAATGATTGAGGTAAATTTAAAACATTTTGGTTTTCTTGCAGAGACTGCTTGCTTTATTGCCCCCAAAATTTGGCTGTTGACTTACCAAAGGAGGCAGCAAAGAGCTCAGCAGCTGAATGCATGATCTGAAGGCAAGCCAGCACAGAGGTGTCTTAGGAGGGGGCCAGCTGAGGCAATTTGGGACACTTGGGACAGCCCATTAATATGTGGGCAATCAGACTGAGAGATGTAGGAGGAGATGCTAAAAAAGGAGCTAATGTGGACACTGTAGGTATGGGTAGGAGCAGAGATTAAAAAAGATAGAAGTTTTCTATAAAAGTATCCTGAACTTGTGGATTCCATAGGAAGAGCAGCTGTCTGCAGATCAGCATTAAGTCCCTGTTCTTGTAAGCAAAAGCTCTCCTGCATGACAGTGCAGACTGTTAACTCTACGTAGAAGACTACTAAGCACAGACTGGAATATTTATATTTATTTTTGCAATACCAGGGTAAAAACAATTTAACAATGCCAAGTACAGTGTTAGTCTCATAAAAAGATTTCATTTCAAAACAAATGATTTCTAGTTCCCACAAAAAGTTAAAATCACATGCAGCTATATGAAGGTAAATTGCTTAAGATGCACAATTATATATCAGAAGACTTTGTTAAAGTAAAAACATACTGACTACATCATTTTAACAAGGCAATTACACAGAACTAGAAAACTGACTCTGTAGTAAAATATAAAAATCTACAATTATAAATATAAATTTGGTCCATGGATCACTACAGAAGTAGCAGTATTTACAGTAAGTATCAGATTACTATTCTAAATGTCTAATTGAAGTCTTAAAATGTTGAATGTTATGTAGAACAGTATCTTATTTACATTCTACTATATTAAAAGTTGCATTTCTAGCAAATGTAAATTGTTATAAATACAGAGAATAAACCAAATACTAAACCCATGACATATTTGTAATTGAGGATTCCCTAATATCTATAAATATGGTAATTTTAAGTTAAAAGTAAAGCCAGATAAATCAAAAAACCTAATACTGAAAAAACATACCACAATTCAATTATTAGAAACACTGTAAAAGTCAATCAAGTTAGTCCAGATGTAACAATGTATTACAAGAAATCTTTCAAGAAAAGGCACACATTGTTAATGATAAAAGTTCCACAGTAAAGTTGTATATAACAGAAATGACTTGGTTTGAGCAACAGTTGGGGTCTGATTATATATATACTGACTGGACACATTCTCCCCACCCAAAGTATAAAACTGAAAATAATAATGGTAAACTCCAGATGTGATTGGTGTGATGCAGTGATGTGTATGTTTGATTTGATGTGCTAATTAAACTAAGGATTCTAAACTTTCAGCTGCATTTCCATCAGGTAAAGCTGAGCCATTACTGTCCATAGATGCTGAAGGGTTTTCTTCTTGTCTTGTGCTGACAAGGCTGAGAATAGCTTTGTACAGAAACTGGTACTGTTCCTGGAGAAGAAAAGAGGATACACTCAGGACACTGGCAGAAATAGTTATCTTGTGACACTGTTGCTCAAAATTAATTAATGGCTAATGTGTCAGTCTGTAAATGTACTCTGCTCCAGAATTTATTATTTATCTGTGTTACGTAGCAGCTTTATTATTTTCTGACTAATGGCTCCCCCTGTACAAAATGTAAAGCACAACAATAGGGAACACAGTAAAGTAGGGGAGAAAACTGTATTTTAAAAGAAATATTATATGCCGAATCTCATCCTTGTTAAAGTCAATTGCAAATTTGGGGACAGAATTAGAGTTACTATTTGTCTGTTGGCTTTTTTCTCATTTGTCATCTGAATTCTTTCCAGGAAGATTTCTTTTTCTACAGCACCTCTGGAAGACAGTTTTGATTAATTAATGCAGAAACTAAGATGCAAATAGTTCAGTAATGTTGCCCTAAGATCTAATGTCACACACAGGGGAAAAAAATGCACATTTTGCTTATTACTTACAATATCTGTAAAGATTCCAGGCCTCATCAGATTTATCATCTTTGCTACGTGGTAAACATCCACTGAATTCTCATTTTCCAGTTGATGCATCAGAGTTGTTAATGCACAGAAAGTGCCTGCTGTCACTCCTCCATGCCTTTGTAAAGTAAAACAAAACAAAACTCTAGAAACTGAGTCAGGTTTTACAGCTGGAAAAAATACAAATTCTGGGGTAAACTGGTAACATGAATATCTGTTGTGATATTTGCAGTATCTGGAACAGGTCTGCCCAGCGCTGACTTAAAAAAACTTTCACAGTACCTGGCTACAACTACTTAGAGTTATTTCTCTTCAAACTTCTAATAACCAAATGCTTAAGGCTTTGGGTACTTCACAGTTTCAAGATTTTGTAATTTTTTGCCATTATTGAACAGCTGGAGAAGGGTATGGTGCCTCATCTAAACAGTTAATCTTTTCAATAAAAGGCAATGAAGTCTTAACTGACTTCCCCTCTAGTGACCTACCTGATAACCATCAAGAGTATAAAAATTATATAACCAAAATGAAGTATGATAAAACAAAAATGTTTCTTTTGTTGATGCAACTGGAACAGAAGCATCCCCGCTACTGTTAAGTGCTGACTTTGTGCCTTGTTTCAGCTGCTTTCACTCAGTGAAAGCATAGTTCTACAGAAAAAAACATCAAAACAAACAAAAATTGCAGTTCTTACTCATCATGTACAATCATGGGCCCATCACGGCTGGAAGCTTCCTCTTTGATGATGCTGATCAGTTCAAAAGTTTTACTAATGGGACTATCAGGATTTGGCCATTTTGGACACTGAAAATGCCTCACTTCAAGTACATAGTCATCCTAAATAATTAAAAAACAAACAAACAAAAAACCCCATAAATCAATTCTGTAAAAGATTGACTTACTTTATTCTTTTCCTTCACCTTGATCCGTCTCCAGCCTCCAGATGCAGGACCCCACTGCTGTGGAGGTTGGACTACCCTATTCCCCATGCTGTCATACTACCATATAGACATTTCTCCCTCCATGGATGTTTCTAGGGCATGGATTTTTTTATCAGTAATTTACCATCAAAAATGTAACAAAATGTGGGCATTACCTTTAAAAAAATCAAGTCCTGAGTTATATATTTATGACAGTGTTACCTGTGTAGCTTCTAAAATGAAGTCTTGGATTATGAGCTTCTCCTCGTTAGACAGACACTTGTGTTCTTCAGCAATCATAGTGACTTTGAAACTTTCACAGTTTATAGGCTCATCTTTATTTGGCCAGTACACAAATTCATCTTCAGCCTCCAGGGGAAAAAAAAAAACAACAGAAAAGGAGTCATAAAAATAAGTAACCTTAAGCTCTTAACATAAAAAATCCAACATAATAAATAATGTGTCACATATATAATCAATCCAGCCATCTAGATTTAAATTGACAAATCAAATTTTGAGTGGGATAACAATGGCAAAGTGATGGTTTTCAAACACCTCTGTAGTGATCAGTGGACCTGCATAGCAATGAACCTGCAGTGCTGCATAGTGCCCCACATCCAGCCTGGCCTTCAGGTTGTGCTGTGCTGTACATAGCCCATGATCATGTGATAAATTTAGCTGGTGTGTTCTAATGTAAGTGTGGCCTTGGGATTATCTGAAAGTGCAGAAAAAGGTTCATGGGAGCATCCTTTCTGTCTCACAGCAGAAACGAAGGGAGATTTTTGTTTTTAAAAGAAAATCCTATAATAGTTTGAATAATCAAAATGGTCAGATGGATAGGAAAGCCTCCTTGTCATGTGTCCTGTCTGCCTGTTGTGTGTGTTTCAGGGATGGTGGGGTGAATTGCAGCTGTGGTGGATGCAGAGCTCAGAGAGGCCATGGCTGTGTGCTGGGTGGGCACCACCACTGCCTGGTGAAGCTGGCAGGGCTTCAGTGCCCTTCCTGCACACCCTGCTGCAGGAACTGAGGCTCCATGCCCTGTGTGCCCGCCCTGCTGGCCGTGCTCCTGGCCACTCCTGCTCCCCACGGGCTTCTTTCAGATGTGAGGAATGCTTGGCCACTGGTGCTCCTCGCCCTGCCCAGGTCCCACCAGCTGCTGCTGTGTGAGAAATGACCTCACACTTCTGCCCTTACCTAATAATGACTGAGAAGCCATATTGCAACTGAGAAGTTGTGGAGCAAAAACTAACCTTGCATAATGGTTACTTCTGCTGTTTGCTTCCTTGTATAAATTGTAGAGGACTGATTCAATATGTTTTCATTCCAATCACAATCTGTCTAGACAAGGATTTCTAGATTTCTGCTAGATGACTTCAGGATTTTACACTCAGCTTGGTATTACTAATTTTTAATTGTTTTTTTGCAGAATACAAGATATTTTCTCATATCCTGCATATTTCAAAATGGTAATACTAATAAAATTCATACATAAACTCATAAAAATCAGCCACAGAACTCACCATATTTTGGCTATCAGGAAGCATGACTATTAACTGGGCATTATGGTCCCATATCATTCTCCAGAAATCCTTGATAGTGTGTAGTAAGGGATGCTGAGTAATAATGAATTCATTACTTTGATAATAACCCTGCAAAAAAAAAAAAATTAAAAATTGACAGATTTGGAATTGCTGCCCAATTAATAATTAATGCTTAAAGGAAGCTTCTAGTGGACAGAGTGAGTACCTAGAAAATGCATTGCACTCATGTTCCTTTTTTGGCTTCCTGCAAATATTAGAAAAATATAAAACTTCCACTGAAATATTTTCCATATGAAAAGATTCAATTACATTAAAAAAACTTTTAAGACTTGAAAAAAATTTGATTAAAAAAGGGAGAAAAGAGATCAAAGGAGACTCAAACAGCCAACTCAGAATAAAAATATATTATCTGTAATTCCAGAGGTGCTGACTACTTGACCAAATAAAAGAATACTTGAAAGATCTGCAAAAAATCCCAAGCAGTTTCTTAATTTGTACAGATATCTCAGATCAATCTCTTATGAAGAAAGAGATTTCCTATGCAGTAATGCTCCTAAAAGATCATGTACACATGTCACTGCACAGACCTTTGCCATCCCTTTCCTGAATGTCCAGGAGGCATTTACTCCTCCCTCCCAGCTATTGAAAGGGGAAAGAGTGTAAGAAAACCCAGAGAGCAGAAAGATAATGGAAAGCTGATGAACTATGGTATCTTAGACTATGTCAGTTGCAAAAGCACTGTAAGATGAGCAGGTAGGAAGACAAACCACAATACAGGCATTAAAAACTAACTTGTTAGTTAACACGTTTAGACATTCAGTTCATCTCAAAAGACCTTTCCATAGAGCATTTAGCTTTACCAGTTTTTAAAACTATGATGTGATTTCTGTTTCTACAGATTGTTAAAATACAGTGCACTTAACCAAACTTAAAACCATAAATAATGGTAGTAGTACTTCCTGGGGGAAGTAACTCTTTCAGGCAGAGGGAATAATGGAAGAAAGGACCTTTCAAAATCAGGATTGTGCCACCCTAAATCAGCCAAATGGCAGCTCTGAAAACAGCTGTTGATTGTTTTTCACCAGTATATTAACTGACTTACCATAATATAGGAAGCATTGATGTAGTCTGTGCCTTCACCAGATAGTGATGAGATACCCACTCTAGATCTTTCCACTGTAAAAAAAGTTATGAATTCACAAGCATGTAGCAATGACTCTTATAATATGATAGCAATTATCTCACATCTCACAGTAATCATAACACTGGGCTCCATCAATTGGGACAAAGTCCTATCCAGCCACCTATTTTGTTTTTCTATGTGTAATTCTAAATTCACTTATTCGCTGTAATGTCCTTTACAGAACATGGCTCCAAACTAATGCAGATGTCTTCAGTTCTTGTGGAGGATTTGAACAAGCTTACCAGGAATGATAGATGAGGTTCGGTTCTTTTCTCTGTTACACTGTTTGAGTGCAGTTGAATAATCACACTGCTGTGTGTTAGACTGGCTCAGTAACTGAAACAATGAAGTTAAAAAAAAGTCAGGTAACTGCAGAAAAGCCTTCCCTTCATAAGCTGCATTAAATTGAAGGTGCATATATTGCAGGTTTTCTGTCTCTCTTTAGTTACCTAGTTATCTGTCTAAACTACTTAGCAAGTCACCAGAATATTTTTTCTTCACTGTTCTTAGCAGTTCAAATTATTCTTGAACCCTAGATCAATAACCATATCTTTGAAGATGAAGTCTGTCATCTAGCCAGTACTGTACACTGAGGGGAGTACACTGATTGATCAATATAGCTCATGACATATCTGCTAGAATGGTATCTTTCCAGACGGCTGTTTTACCTTTGACATCTTCCTGCAAAGGCATGTAGTTTAATTTTCCAAAATCTACTTACTGTCCTATTTCTCATGATCTCTCTTTTTGTGGATTTTTTGGTAGATTCCTTGTTTAAGAGTATGCAAATAATTCTGTCCCAACTGACTGCATTCATTTGATAAATTTAATCTTAATTTAGGCTCAGCAGTTAAATTTCAGGTTGAGAAAGCTGATGAAAGTTGTCTTGAGATACCTACTTTTAAGTCATTCAGGTTTACAAACCTACAGGTTTTCACACTACTATCTCAGAGAGCTCACCTTGAATTGTTTCTCCAGTCTGGTCTTTCCTGTTGGTCCTGGTATCAAGAGAGCATTAACGTAGGCATGAATGTGAGTCTCAGGGACTTCTGTTTCTTTACTGAGTATTGCTTCAACCAGTGCATCATGAATGAAGATGTATTGCTCCTAGGAAAACACAACCAAACGTGATTTTCCTCATGTTTTCTCTCTTGATTTTCAGATTCCCCTGGATACCTCTGGTTAAGCTGCCACTTCTGATGTGGTCAGTATTTTTTCACAGGGGTTTTCTCAAATGTGATCCTCTATAGCAAAGGCTGTCTCTCTGCAGTGACAGTACACACATTACAAGCACAATTGACAATTACACTTGCGATACATACATACACATATATATGTATGATTTAATACCAAATCCTCACTACCTGTGATATCTCATGTTAACAGAATAGAGGAAAAAATGCAAGCACAGCCTTGAGTAAAATTTTCAAGCCAGTCCTACCCCTGGTTCCTACTGCTATTCTCTATTTTCTCTCTCATGTCTTTTGGAACAAGCGCCCTAGCTGTTGATTAACTTTTTTTTTTTTCTATTGAAAGGCACTGGGGAATCTAACCACCTGTTCTTGAAACCTGAAATAGACTTTCAAATGCCCTGCTGTTGCCCTTATTGTTTTCTTTGGTCTTTCAATATTCTATATATAATCTTCAGTTTAAAGCACCTATATATAATTTTCTGTCTGAAATAGCTTTTTACGCATATTTTATTGCCTAATATAAACTATTTGATGAGGTTCAGTGAAGATCTTAATGCCTGACAATGGTGCTTCCTTAAAAAGCTCCATGATAAAAATACAAGTCTTGCCAAGAGAGCATTGCTGTGGGAAGCATGATTTATACAGGCTTCCTTCTGAGTCCTCCTTAATAAACAGACTAGAGCCCAAGGAAAGGTAATTTCTAATGCACTGCTCTAAGTGTGCCTAGAAGGATGTCTCTATAAAACCAAGGGAAGCAAAAGGGAAAATCTAGTCTGGTGACTGGTTTCTGTCTGGTGGTGCCAGAAAGAGGATTTCATTATCTCTCCTCCTGCAAACAGAAAGTTTGTAATAGTCTCATGCTATTTATATTTTATTCTTACCTCAGTCTGCACCAAGTAGTTCCTTTGGGTACGTATGTGTTTTAAGAATCCAAATATGTTGACTGTCCCTTCATGCTGAATTTGCTGCAGCATGCTGTCTAACACTATGTATGTGCCTGTCCTTCCAACACCAGCACTATAAAACAAAAAAATAGTCTTGAGCCTGAAGTAAAACACTAATGGAAAGAACTGTTCCATGCACATAGCTTTTTCAACAAACTGCTGCATACGGAAGATTTCCCTCTACAAATGAATTTATTATATGATATACTTTGTTAAAGGTTCAAGGCTGATAGTAATCTTTTTCTTTGTGCAATAAGAGACCTAAAGATCATTTTCTCAAATGGTTTTTAAACTATTGGCTGAACTAGAACTAAGGGATTTCCTGCAGGTCTGCAATTTTCAGCCTTCTGATATTCCTTAGGATACTTTGCCAAGTATGTCTAGAAAAGGTGGTGTTTGTCAGCACTTGGGCACAGTCAATGTGTTCGAATTCTTCTATGTTGAAAGCCCACTTTAAAGCAGAAGTTACATTATGCAACCCACTACAGTACTGGAGATTTCAAAGATAAACCCCGGGAAATGGCAGAACTGTTGAGAGTATATCTGTAAAAAAAAAAAGCTTAGTGCTCTTTGGACAAAGTTAAGATGGCAAGCAATTTTTGAAAGGCTTTTTTAAAATAGAAAATGGAGAAGAAAGTGTTAATCAACTCATTCCTGTTATGAACTCTGATTAACATAATATAAAACCAGCTGTATGATAAAATTAGAGAAAACCTTTTTCATTTATAAAATATCTGGGTAGGAAGAATAAGGTCAAGAGGTCAGTTTTTGTTATCTAGTCATATATGGGAAATAGTCAGTTGTAATTCCCCTCTAGAGATATGAAGGAACATTATGTATACTGTACATGTAACTTGAGAGCAGAACTGTGCTGGGTCTGCATGGGCCCCTATAGGCAGATCCAGCTCAGTCCATGCATGCTAATTCAGTCATCTCATTTCTGCCACAGAGGGGGCACAGAGCATAGGTAGAGTGAGATCAGATTGCTGTAATAAACTGTCTAAATAAGTATGACATGAAACTCAAAGGTCCAGGTTGTTAATACGCTGTTAGACACAAAGAAGTACAAAGATTACCAGACACCATCTGTACTTGTTATGAAAGACAAAACATGAAAAGTACCAAATAAAACCAGCTAAAATAAGTTTTATGAATCTCATCATTTGTGTCTTCCACATAGCCTGTAAATATAAATAAAATTTATATTTAAAACATGAGATGATTCCTTGGAAATTCCATAGTGCATGTGGTCAGGCTTGCTAAAAACCATACAAAACTGCCTACAGACAGAGGTGAGTTACACCTATGACCCAAGGGAGAGGTCTGACTGAAGCCACACAACTTACCACTGTTCACTTCTTAAAAACTCAATTTAATTGACTCCTAATGTATTGCCAATATCTCAGCAATCTCAGATTTAACATTTGGAATTTCCCAAGAACAGGCAGGATGTAAGTAGCAGCAGAACAACAAGATATGGAATTTTCATTTTCCAAGCTAAAAACAGATGTCAGTCAGATTAGATCATCCCACAAATAAAATATCTTCATTTGCAGCATTTGTGAGGTGACTTTACCTGTTGGCTTTCTCAGAGTCAGCTCCAGAAGGACAGAATTCATGAGGAGGTTCTCTTTCCAAATGTTCCATCAAAGGTGAGGTACTACAGTGGAAAACCAGAACCTGCTTATATATTTTACAATAACCCGGTCCTTCATGGGCATTGTGAAGTCATTCCAGGCCCTACAAGCCCTTTTTAACCAATTTTCCCTGAGCTGCCAGTTTTAGTGAGCACTGACAGAACACCTGCCTGCACACTGCGGCACATGCAGACCTCAACCGTTCCCCAGAACACTCCTCCATTGCAAATGACTGCCAGAGCCCAGAGAATGTTAAAAACAGCAGAGTTGTAGTTCAGCCAGGAATAGAGTGAGTCTTCTCTTGTGCACAGAGCTCCTCTTAGGATTACAGAGTATCCCTGCACCAAAGAAAGCATGAGCCAAAAGCATCCTAACAATATATTTGCAGAAATGAAACAATTATCCCCACACGTGTATCTGGTAAGCTCATAGCATTCAAGATAGCAGTACAGAAATGTGAAAAAAAAATAGAAATAAAAGTAGTTTAGCAAAAAGAAGAAAAAAGAACATAGCACAGAGCAGCATCATCTTGTTTATGGAGATTTACAGAAGTGGCACAATTGATTAGTTGGCCTTATGAAGGAGAGAAATATCAGATAAGAATATCAGCTAAGAAGTTAATCTTACTCCATCAGGAATCGTTAAATGCAAGAATGAAATTTTGCTTAACCCACCACTGAAAAATTATTTTCTTCTGCAAAACAAAAGTGGAGTGAACCTTACAGCACTAGAAACCACACCTGCAATGAACCACAACAGGCCCGACAGCGTGGCGCTTCGCATGCGATGCCTTCCGCACGAAGGTGAGAACGGGCAGGGTATATTCTGGAACACCCATGTCAGGCCACTGGGTGTAATGGTACTGAGTCACTATGCGGCCACTGGACCTCCCTTTCTGGGAACCCTGCAAAAAAAAAAAAATTCCACATGTAAGCAGCCCACATCTTCCTTCATTTTATTTCCATACCTGGTAGTTGTTGAACTAGAGCTATCCCTATTTAGTTGAAAGCATGCCATCTGGCTCTCAGTATTCTAGCCTTCAAAGAGAAGGGGAAGGACCAGTGCTTCTGTCTTACCAGCTTGTCCACTGAGTGGAAAAATGACCTGACACTGTCTGAGAAAGCCACAGAGAAAGATTAAGAGCACTGGAGGATAACAAATTACAGCTGCTCTCAAGAGTCACCAGCTCTTCCTGCCACTCTGCTCCTCTGCTGAGTGAACAGAAAGAGTAGGATCATCTCACCCAGCTTTAGTGATCTACAAGGTAAGTAGCCGTGTGTAGGCTGCTTTTCTAAGCTCCCTTCCTCCATGGCAACTCAGAGGCAAGGATGCCTTCAGAAAGCAAGTACTCTCATTCAGAAATTGGTTCCTAAAATAGGCAGAATAAATTAATTGATAGTAAATGATGAATGTTATGTATTAATTATGCAGGGAGGGTGAGAGGCTAGATGTCTCAGACATTTATGTGGCTGGAATAAATTAAGTTTTCAGAATTCTCCTCAAAGTAACTAACATCACCCTGCTGAGCTGAGATCATGCTGGTTCTGGTTACAATAAAACAAGGTGTGTATTCGCCTGTCTTTAAAAAGGAAGACAGAGAGCTGAGGTGGCAAATTTAACTCATACCACATTTTCTTCACGCCGCTCTCTGAAAATGTATCATCCTGCTACCCAGGCAGGCAAAGTCTACATCAGCTCTCCAATGTGATCACTGCTTTTTCCCTGATGGTCCTACAGTTTTCTGAGTTTGTTTATCTGGTAAAATTAACTGAAGTTGATGAGTATCTTGGCCGGCTGAGATCTATAGGATTCAGATTTACATATAGAGCAGGAAAGAGTTGTCAACTGCCTTAAAAATATTCTGAGCATCTTTTAACACTTCCTTTTGCCCACTTGTGTTTTAAGGATGCCACAAACCTTTTTGATCTTTGTGTTTCTAAGAGTAAAATTCCTCACAGTGTAATAGGCAAGTACATGAACACTCTTCTGAGTAACCAAGAAGTTCCCATATTCTTCACTACCTTCGGCAGGCCAGTACTGGTCACATTTTCTCTGTTAGAAAGAAATTTTCTCTGTTAGAAAATTTCTCTATAAATAATAGAGAAAAAAACCCCTTACCTTTTAGTAAGCTGAAACATTCAAATTTAAGAGCAGAGTAAAGCACAAAGCTGTATTGGTACTGTATGGTCAATATACCCAGTTTATAATGGACACAATCTTCTGTGCAGAACAAATAACAATTATTTTGTGCTGTAGAGGGATAGATGTACAAAGATGCTCCTTATGTGGAAAACTCAAAAAGAGAGGTTTAAATCATACTTTTAGAGTTAAAAGGGTCTAATATTGTGGAATTTTCTATTCTATAGACACTCAAAAAACTAAAGAAAATAACATGATCTAGGGGAAATATAGGAATACATCCAAGTCAGTAGAGTTGTATGTGGCTTCTGATTAGTTTATAGTATGGGCAGAGTATATTTGGTAGCGAAGGTAAGAGTGAGCCTGTGCATGGCTAGAATATACAGGAGAGAGCTGTGATATGTCCAGCCTTTTGGCTGGGTAGTCATATAGCCTTCTCTTAGAGTGTAGGAAGAATGCTTGTTTATAGCATGGTGTTGCAAATGAAGCGGTACTCCCAGTGCAGCCCTCATCTGCAATTGCTGTGTCTGCATCATCTGACAGATGCTTTATAGGTTGTATGATAAGATTTGCATTCATTTTAGGCATTGCTGCCAGTGTATGGCAAGTGCGATGCACCATCTCCTACATGACTCCAGGGTACATCACATAATCAGAGAAACACACACCCTGTGATGGGGTTTGACCTCATTTGTCTCACTGGACAAATGTGTGTCCAGTCATGTAGTAGGAAAGGAACTGTGAGTACCACAGGATGTTAACAGGGAGCAAACAGTGATTACCTAGAAAAGTTCACCTGAACTACATTCTTCTCCTTTCCAGGGTCCAAGGCAACCCTGACAAAGTGCATGATGGCAAGCAGATAAGCAGATTGGTAGCAAAACATGGGCACAAGGCCCACAGTCTGTCCACTCATATTATATATCAGTAGTCTTTTTTTCAGTAAAAGTTTTTTTTTTTCTTTTTCTTTTTTTTTTTTTTTTTTTTTTTTTTTTGTGTGTGTGTGGTTAGAATATGGTATTTTCAAGATTTATTGAATATTTTCTTTAGTTTCATGCTATAAATCCTCAACTGTATACTTCTGTAGCCAATCCAGGTACAAGCAACTACTACAAACTATTGCTTTTTGCTCAATAATTGACTAAACCAGATTTTAGAAAGAAAGACAGGAGTTTGCTACAGATCTACCAACATCAGAGAAGTAAAAAACGGACAACAGTACTCATACCCTTCCTTTTTCAATGAGATTAGTTATCATCACAATAACTTCCACGTTATGTTCCCATATCATTCTCCAGAAATCTTCTGCTGTTGATTTTAGTGGCCCTTGAGCTGCAATATAGGCTTTTGGCTTGTTGTAGCCCTAAATTGAAATATAAGAAATGACACTTGTCAAATCACTGCCCATGAGCAAAAGGAGTTTGGGAGGTGTACATGACATTTCATGTATTTATTTTTAAAGACTCTGAAAAGCTTTTAAGTGCTTTTAAATTTTTCACTATCAACATTGCGGAAACCCTGTGGTATCAGATGACATACGAATACAACTGTTATGCCAATGTTTATCATTCCAAAAAATAGGATATGTATGTTCAAATGCCCATGTTTAGGCAGAACATTGACATGATAGTGATTATGAGACACACAGACATGTGTTGCAAAAGGGGTTTAAAAAATGAATCAGGATCATTCACATGTAAATAATTATGTAATGAAAACTGGTAATGATATCTTGGTGAGGCTCTGAGCCAAATGGCATCTTCCTCTCATGAGATTACCTCAGATGGGAAAATTAACCACTCAGATGAGATAAACTTCTAAAATGACTTAGACGTAACAGGACATTTTTTTTTTAATGCCCCTCATTAAACTACAGCTGCTACAATATCAAGATGGATTCAAGAAAGAATTGGCATTTTATCTTTGCTTTAACTTCGTAGGCTTAACTTAGACCACAAAAGTTTTTTTAATGGAATCTGTAATATTGTGATACCTTTTTTTGAATTAAATCTATTCATCTTCATAGATAATTTTTTTTACAGAAAAGGCTGACAGATCAATAGGCCAATGGATAGAAAAAGGCACTTACATCGACGTAGTTGGCATTAATGTAATCAGTCAGTTTTCCATCCTTTTCAGCAAGCTGTGCTAATTTAACCCTAGTATGATCATCTGCAGTAAAACAACGGAGAAAACAAGTAATTTTTGGAAGGAATTATATTCTTTCTTATAAAAATAAATAAATGCATTTTTGTAATACATAAGGCCAATACCGTAACAGTCACATATGCAAACATCCTCTCCTTAGGTATGAATCAGATTAAAAATTCTAATTTGTGGAAAAATAAAGAAATGAACCCAAAGTTTGAAGAATCTAGTGGCCTGAACAGCAGCACCTGGGGTCATTTTAGCCACTATGACATACTTCCCCTATGGCCTCTAGCTGCTGCTTGTAAAGGTGTATAGGTCTTCTGTAAGTCCTGTGTCATGACTGCCAAATCTGCACAGTGGGATGTCTCAAAACGACAGCAGGCACCAGTGTTGAGGAAATTTAATCCCAGGTTAAAAGAGTGGACTCTGGAGAGCAATGGACTTTGAAAATGCTGGTCATCTGAAGAGTCAGCGATAACTACATCAGGGTGAGCTGAAGTGTTCTGTAGCCTGCACTGATTGTAAGAACTACACTTGAATCACTTATAGAGGACAATTCTTGCTACTTCAGCTGCCCTAAGGTGCCTCTGCACTGCTTTCTAATAAAACAACCCTGGGCTAGCACCTTTTATACGATCAGGTACAAAACACAGTGGCAGAGGAAAATCCCTGAGTCTTTGTCCCTTTAGAGACATTTTTAGCCAGGGGGATTGGCATTTCTTTTTGCTGGTTTACATTGTCTTCTGCCAGACAGCTGGCTGTCACTTTTTTTATTAAGCTTTAGTGACACTGAATGCTGAAGATATTTTTAATTTAGAGCTTTCTTGTAATCAGAACAAAGTTGAAATGCTATAGAGAGTTAAAAAAAATATTGAGCCACCAAATGATCAAAATCCCAGAGGAAATAGCTTGAAAAAGAGATTAACAAAACTGAATAGATGTGTTTCAGAGAAGAAAAATCTGGGAAAGTGATGCAATGGGTAAAAAAGTGTACTGGCTAATGAAGCAGTTGTATTATGTTGTTGCCAGGCATAATACAACATAAGACCAGAACATTTATGTTTATATATGACAGTAAATATATCCAGGGATTTTGAAGCTCATAGAGACAATAAATCACCATTATTCTAAATCAAAGATGGATTAGTTTTGACAATCAAAGCTTCTATGTCTTTCTAATGGTATTATAACAAAATCTCCCAACTCCCTTTGGGTCATCGCAGAAGACACAAACACATCTTGCTAACACATGTTCACCAAAGCAGCAGAATGTCAGAGGACTAACTTGAAGAAATGTGAAATCTGATGCTACTCCTCACCAAGGAGCACTTTGCTGATCAGGAGCTGGAGCTTTCAGTGTAGAAGTAATTTTGCTCCCACTAATAACATAAATCTGTACTTGTTTGTAATGATTTCTCACACAAAACAAGTCATGCCTTTACTTACAAGCAACAATGTTTATGTATCGATTCTTATTCTTGTTGTCAGGGTGATTAGAGCTGTCTGATGTAATACCTAGATCTACAGTACAGCTCTGGATTTCCTGAAAAAAAAGTATGTCACACTTTAGTAACTATTTAGATACATAAAATGTCTTTAAATACAGTAAGCAAGCATGACAAGAACCACAACCTTATACCCAATTATCTATGATATTTTACAACTACTTCATTGCTAAAAAAATTGCAGTGAAATAATTCCTTACCTGATAAAACTCTTTCAGTGTCTAATGAGGGAATGAATGCAAAAAAAGTAAAAAAAATCAAATTCCACAGCACAGAACAAATGGATAAGTGTTTATATAAATTACAATTACTATATGGAAAACAGTAATGGTCATGCAATATACTCCTAATAACAACAAAACTGAATATTTTGACATAACTCCTAAAGGAAACAAGAGGTATTTTTCCCAGTTCAAATGCTGGCATCTCTTTTCCTATCTTTGTCTTTAATGTTAGACCTTAGGCCAGTGAAAGCTTGTACATATGAGCAACATCACAGACTTTAGCTAGATTATCTATATATGTAACAGTTCACTGGAATTGTTATGTGTCCTTATAAATGCATTAGTTTCTCTGGGGAATGCTTTTGCTCTCTTTGCTTTCAGCTGCAAAACCTCCTCTGAAGCAGGACTGTGTGCACTTCAGCCAGCCTCACAGCCCTCTGGAAAAGACAGAGCTACAGCCCTCACTCAGGCTGCCAGCGGATTCACAGTGAAGCCAATAGTTTTATAAAAAGAGACACAGGCTTGACAAGACAGGCACAAAATCTGTAAGACTCACAAAATTAGTTCATTTTATTGATTGCTTTTGCTGACAGGAAACTCAAGCATTTATAAGGTCCACACTTTTAAATAGCAAATACTTCACCATCACTAAATGTACTAATGGTGTTTCCCAACACTCTTTAGAATTAATTTTAATGTCAATCACCTTAATCTATTTAAATACATATATGAAAAGTAGTTTTCAGTTTTAAAATTATATTTTAAATGAGTTATTTTGTAGTAATATTAAAAAAAACTAGCTACCCCCCCAAAAAAAAAATCTGAACCACCCTTGCACTCTTCAAATATATGCTAAATCTGCAAAGACAATTACTATATTTCAGTTTTTCCCAATCTTCTAAGTTCCCTATCACTAGAGAAATGAACTGAGCACTACTTCTGGGGTGGTCCATAAAGCCAAAAAAGATCTCCAAGAAATGATGAGGGCACTGATTTTTTTGGTAATAGTTAAAACTAGCATGAAATATTTCAGACGGTGCAGCTGTAGTTCAGTCACATGCACTATATTTGGTTTTTAGATCACTGCTGTAATTAAGGAAAAGTAAAATTGTAGAAAAAAATCAATTTAGAATGAACAATCTGATTTCTGTATTGCTGTACTAACTAATACTGACAGAACTTTGTATCCATTGTATTTACATAAAGTCCTTCAACATCTGCTCTTATTAACAGCTAGTCAGGATGGAGTCCAGTTCCATCAGTGCACATGCACATGTGTAATATATGAATATGTACTGGACATCACAAGTATTTACAAATTTGGTCCCACAATCAAATGGATATTCTGAATGTTAAATGAACTGAAGAAGAAATGCTGATGAAGGTTATGTGAAGGACATGGAATTTTATGTCCACTGGATCTCAATACATTGGCTGGGAAAACAAAAGCAAAACCTGAAGATCCAAAACTCTGAATTTTTACTTTCCTTATTGTTTTTGCAACAGGAATATTACAATTGGATTTTACCTTAATATAGATCTGCTAAAATACTTGTTTCCATCTCAGGTGACTGATTTTATTATAAATCTTTTGTAAAAATTCCTAATGGCACAGCTTTAATTAGGTATTTGGGGGTTTTAATGTTTATGTGAATTAAGTTAGAACATATTCATATTTAAATTGATTGCAATACAGAATGTGAAAAACAATGAAGATCATTAGTTACATATGGTGATAGTAACATTATGATTACAGCATATGTTTCAAAATGTTGAAATACCTCTTACTAACCATATACTTTAGGAAAGGAACTGTAAAACTTTCACTACCACATATGAAGACTACATTAGCTCCCCTGTAAATCAGAAGTCTTGCCACGTGTACTCAGTATTACTTCCATTTTATTTTCTCTGTAAATGGAACAAGCAAATGTGGGTAGCTTCTGCAAAATTCAATTCTCATTAGTGTTGGAAAAGCTTTAGATCTATCACTGTATCTGATAAACCATATACATTGCACTACCTTTGCATAGTTTATTCACACAGTTATTCAGTATTTTAGCACAATAATCAACATTCCCATTTTTATTCCAGTCCTGGTTTTAGGAATCTCGCTAGGCTTTATGCATAAACTCCATACTGGGCTCAAAGCACTCAAATTTCCATGCATTCATGAATTTGGTCAGAATGTAATGCCCCAATTTTTTGTTTGCAGGCATTTAAACTTAACATTATATGTACATGCTAATAAAAAGATGACATCATAGAGCCATACCTCAAATTCTTCAGAAAAACCATTACTTGCATGTAAATCTGCAACATGTTTGGGAAAATGCTTTATTGGAATTGCTCCAACATCATCTTAGGAGTGGGAAAAGACAAAAGATATATTTATGTAGAATAAAAAGCCAGTGACATATAATGAACTTTCTATGTAGGCAATCCACAAAACATCCTGAAATAAAATTCTTGGCATGAACTTTGGATATACAGCTCCCAAAAAAATACAACATCCTTTGACATCATTAACATTTTAAAAATAGATACCTAACACTTGTACATTTCTAAATTATTATTTGGAAAGAAGATAATGAAAATGCCTTGCTAGGTCTTGCTCTGTCTGTAAGCCCCCCAAATCAAGGTGCTGATTGTGCAAAATGCTGAGCTTGTCTGTAAATAGAAGAATGCACAAAATTCCCTGTGAAATCAAGGAGATATGGGAGGATTAGCTCTTTGCTGCAAGATGTTCAAAGGGAGAGAGCAGAGCTCTGAATAATAGTGATAAAGTAGGAATGATTAGGCAGAGTTGTCTGGGTGCTCCATGCTGATTAGTGTTGCACTGGAACTTGGAGCCACATAGTCCCAAGCCTACTAAATTAAAGCAGCATTATGCCAGTATTTTCCTATTAACTGACAGTTGCATGTTTGCATTGGCATCCAAAAGAAACAGGAATTAATTTTCATCTTTTAATGCATTAGTGACTACTTTCCATACAGAATTCTCTCCCAGCTCTCCTTGTGATTCTGTGATTACCTGTTTTTAATGATCTTATGTCTGATCGTGGCAGTACTGACCACAGATTTTCACATCAGGCTTCATACTTCAAGTTTTAAATGAAAGATTTATGTTTAAGACTTTTTGGCTACCCACAAAGAAAACATCTACATTCTCGAGGAATAAATATGATTAATGTAACATCTCCATTTTACTTTAGACAAATACAAAAAATCACTTGTGTAGAATATGCATCGGGAATAACATCAAAAACCTTTGGGACTTTTAATCTTCTCTTTACTGCAAATATGCTGTGTAAACAAAGTCATCTGTTTGCTAATTATCTGCTAAAGGATGACATTATTTTGCTTAGTTTTGGTTCTGAAGAATAATTTTGTTGGGTTTTTTTAAAGCCTTCCATGGTCTAAAAATATGTTTATTTCACAATCTGTAATTTCATCACCATTTCATATGTGAACAAAACGTCAGAAACATTGAACAAGGACCTGTTATTCACATCAACAGATGTTCAGCATTTAGCCCACCTAATAATTTTAGCTTTCAGTTACCAAGAATTTGTTGATTTGTACTAAGATCCATCTGGTCTCCCACTTATATGACTGGATCTGAATACAAAAAATGAATTTATCAAGTCAAGCCTAAGAGAAGCAAAACAAATGTGTAACACAATCTTCACACTTTGGAGATGAAACCTGGCATGAAGTGTTTATCCTAATGGTATGCAAACACAAAACCAGAAAGGAAGGTAAATGACCCAAAGAGTGAGTACAGTAATGGAGAAATAAATGTTAGGTTTTGTTTCCTTGCCTGTGCAAATCTCCCAATTCAATCACTTCTGAACCCAGAAATGTATTTTATATCTGGATGGCAAGTATCACTTCAAGCTACTTAAGAGCTTGATAGTGGATCTGAATCCTACCCTGTAATTCATTACTACTTAAATGTATGTTTGAATTGTGCTGTGAAGAGCCATGGCATTTTCTGTGAATAACTGCAAATCTCTGCCAAAGAAAGGAAGGAAAACTTAATATATCATTCTATGGAAAGAAAATTTAATATATAATGAGATCTATGGAGTGTGCTTTTGGTCACAGCCATAAGAATTAAATTTAGCAGCTGCAAAACACTCTTCCTGCCTTACACTCTTTTCTAGTATTATATTGTAATTAGATACAATTGTAAAATTACACTGTTGTTCTATTTGTGCAATAGAAAACACAATAACTGTTCACTTGACATCTGCTGCATGCAAAACAAAACTATTTCCTCAGTGCTTGCAGCTTTTTCCATAAAATATTTTGTGTATCTTCAGTCACTGAGAAAAAAATTTGTCTTTAATATTCATCACCATTTGAGAAGGAAAACCTCCAGCTTCAAAACATGCGTTTTAGTCACTCAGAATAACTGTAAGTGCAATTATGACAATGGAAAACACTTTCCCCCTGAGGTGAACTGGTCAGGAAAAATTGTAAGAAAATTATACAGTTGTAGTGCATTATAGTTGATGATTGAGAGTTAAAGCAGAGATTTCCTATGACTGCTGCTTGACATTCATATATAATCATGTTTTCTGAAATCAAGCCATAGCTCTACTTTTTAACCATTTAGTAATAGGTTATGCATCTCCTAATAGCATCAGTCCATACAAGATGCATTTAAAGATGTCTACAATTCAGGTACAATGGAAGCCCAATCTTTGGGATTTATTTAATTGTGTTTGCTAGTTATTCACACAAGGGCTGATTTTCTTCCTTTAGTCATTCCATGAAAATGCATCTCCTTGTATAATAGCACAGTTTGGAAAAACATTACTTGTGGAACAAGATAATCATGTCTCATAGGTGAGAATGTGGCTTAGGACCTGCTTCTGAATTAATCTGTTTTGGGTTTAAATAGATGAATGAAATGAATCTATTTCATTTTACACAGACTGAAAAAGCTGGAAGGCTGCACGTGCTCCTGTAATACTCTTTGAGAAAAGAAAGAAAACAGTTTCTCCAAATAAATGTGGTGGATATAGAATCAGAATATATGCTAATAATATTTTGAACTTCTGTATTATTTTAATGAGAGGTTCACATAGCTATACCATAGTAATTATGCTAGTAAAATATGTAAGTATAAGAACACGCTGTAATTGCAAGTGAAATGCAGACAGATGAGGCACATCCTCATCCTGCTGGTAAAAAGAATAGGACATATTCTATACACAGGTGACAAATCCAATTAGAGGCAGAAATACAACAGAGTCTGTTGCTAGTGTAATCCTCTAGAGCTATTTAGTGAAGCTCAGATGGCTACATGAGCAGCCACTCTAGGGAGGCTACACTTAAAATGGCTACAAAGCACCGAGTATCCTTGAGACAACACTGTAAACTGAAGATATTTCTCTTCTGTGTTACCTACAGAAGAGACCATTAATAACACGTCTGCCAATATCAAGTGCACCTGTTTACACAGATTTGTACAAGAGGTTACAAATCTCTGTTTTACAGATGTTATAGTATTTGAAGAATTCATATTGACACATATAAAGCAGCATCTTCCAACAGTTAACACCAATCCACAGAACAGTTGCCAGAAATACCTGAGACTGGGAAGATTGGAGCTGGGGGAGCAGAAATCACTCGAGGTGATGTATTATCTTCTAAATAAAAATGAGCAGTCTGGAAACATTTCCTAGAGAGGAATAAATATACAAAAATATTGGGAAAAAAAAAAAGAAAGAAAAAAGAAACCAACAAAACCCCACCAAAACACTATCTGAGATGATCTGGAATTCTGGCATTATTGAATCAGAAAGAAAAATCATGGTTTTGAAAACCAGTTTTCATGGATTGTCAAATACTACTGCTACAATATAAATACTCCCCCAGGACATCACCAAATTATGCATACAACATGAAGATACTACATTACCTCAGCATAATAAATAGTTCATGCATCTTTACCTATACCAGAGGCAGAAGATAGAGCACACATCAGACATAGTGACAGCTGAAAGAGAAACTCTGCATCAGGAGCTACTGTAGATGCTGCATAACTCCAAGTACAAAAAACATCACTGTCTTCCTTACTTATCCAAATTCACTTAAATAATTACTGTTCCCTTTCATGTGATGATGCTAGCCTGAAGATGGAGCAATGTTTGAGATCAGTTCTGGTAATTCATTGATAGATGCTACTGCAGACATGGAAATGCAATAAAAGACAACATGCCCTATAACAGCCAGTGGCTCTAGAACTACTGTGACTGGGGCTAAACAACTTTTCATAATATAATCACAACACTGAGGGACACCTTAACCAAGGAGGACTTCCCAAAGTTGACAGACTGAAACAGGGGAATTTCTAATTCCAGGAGAAGCCAGCTTTGTTGCAAAAACATTGAAGTATGAATACAAATGGAAGCAACCTTAACTATGACTCACAATGTTATTTGTATCTCTGCAATAATCCAGATGTGAAGATAATAGGAATAGCATCTGTTAAGAATTCAAGCTATTCAAAGGAATGAATAACCAACTGCTGCTGTAAGCATTGCAAAGCCTCTTTAATTAAAAAAATCTCCATATGATTACACATGCTAATAACAATCTTAACTTTGGGTCACTTAATCTCTCTAAAATATTATTCACTAATCATTAAATTTAAAAATAAATATATGCATCATGAAAATACTAATCTCATTTTATATTTACAAGATTCTGCTTCTTCAAAGCTGCTGGCTGCAGCTATTGTATGATTGTTTGTTACTTTGTGTAATCACTGTTATTTTAAATTCTGTATTATTCCTGTATTGCTGCAGTCATAAAAACCCTCATAAAATTGTTATAAACAGAAATAAATTTTGAAGATACTTTGAGAAATAGATAGGGAATATATGGCTGTTGTCATTCTTTCCAGAACCATTAATATAGATAATAAAGACTTTGGTAAGCTTATTTGAATTAAGCCTCTGGGAAAGATGCCCATATTCTCAGAATGTGTTGTGAATTTTCATCAGTGTACAATACAGATTCTCTTGAAACACAAGAAAAAGCAGACAGCTACCTAAAAGGGAAAATTGAGACATGCAAAATAGTTCTGGTAATTCACAGGACAATTAAATCTGATGTCCAGCTATAATTCTCTAAAAGTGCATTTGTGATGTTTACAGAGAAACTTTGGCTTTGCATGAGATATTTGGAGCAATCCTATCTGTTAAGTATGTGGTTTTACTTAAAAATGACAATTTTGGATGCAGACCAAGAACACATTCTGGAAGAACCTAGGAACACCCTTCTAAATTTTAGAGTCTCTAGTATCAGAGTTAGTAGTTGCTGAGGTGAGAGAGACTGTCTCAATGCCAGCATAAAACTCGAGAGTTAGAGTCAGAACTGTTTGTGAAGTGTCTGTGAGACACAGGCAAGTCTCCAGGTCTTCAAATCATTAAACACTTAGGAAAGTCTGGCCCTGTCTGCTGGGCACAGCGAATGCTGTATTGTGTTTATTAAAAACTGCACAAACCAAACATGCCAAGCAGTCTGATGTTAAAGCTCCAAACCCAAAAAGTGTCCTTTCCCCAAAGGTCTACTGCTTGTGAACAACCATCACATGTGAGGTTTATGGACTAATGTTGTCACCTATTGGCTTGAGGAAAGATTGAGCTATAAAGAATTTAATTAGCATAATGACTTTCACATCTAAAGCTGTACTTAAAATGTCCTCATATTATGCCATACACTCATTATCCCTCACTGAGCCAATGTATTTTTAATCTTTAAAAATTAATTGTGGCTGAAAATAAATTACACCCTTCGCATGTTCAGGAGACAAATTCATAGCAGTTGACTTAACCTGTAATAAGACTCATAAATAGGCACTCCATCTGCTTCTGCATCAGAACTGAAAGCCTTCATGACTAAACCTAATATTAATACTCACATCTCGTTAATTATCACTTGTTGTTAATGAAAAAAGTGATGACTATTTCAAACTTCCAGACAAAGGTCCCATCACTCAATAACCTGATTATTTAATTTACACCTTTCATCACAGCACTTACATCTCCAACCTAAAACTGTAATTTGTAATTTAGACACTGCACTTGTTCAAACACACACTTTATATATGGGGGCAGTGCTAAACCACTGAATTAATTACAGTGTCTGGATCTGAACAGCAGCAGCAGCAGCACTTCGGTCTCACAGGAGGGATACTAGATCCGAATGAGCACTTCAATGGCAACTACTTGAGACTACAAGACTAAGCCTCAGACTGTGGGGGACTTAGATTTTCAAGCATTTGGGCCCCTGGACCTTGGCTGAGAATGTGCTTACTTCTGCCCTGGGGCAGGGGCAGCTCGGAGCCGGGCTGGGACTGTGCGTGTGTGCAGTGCTCCTGCCCCGGGGACTCGGGAAGGGAGCTGAGCTCTGCGAGTCACAGGCATCTGCAAGAGGATGTGCTTGTGCTTCTGCTGCTCATGCAGAATGGTCTCAGAGGCATGATTACTCCTTTCTCTGAAAACTTCACTGACTTCTGAGCTCACAGGATTATCTGCCAGTAGGTATTCTCAAACACTTACTAGATTTTTTTAAAGTGTACAGATAATTGAAAAATCTGGTGAAGACAAAGGATCTATAAGTGGATCCTCAATGGATGCCAATTATTCAGTTTTTAAATAGCTGCAATTAATTTTTATGTGTTTGACAAGTGGAATTTAATTGTCAGATTATTTTAAGACTTTGATTTATGACATGGCACACTGTTGAGAAGTTTTTCCTCCATGGATGGATGAGTGTGGCTTCTGTATATTTAAATGTGGTTTAGGTGTTTCTGCATGTCCAAGTTTAATGATCCTCAGAGAGGGTTCTCAACTCTGTTCCCATAAACTTATCACAGGACTCAAAGCATTCGTCCAAATCGTGGCTAAGAAAATGAACATTCTCTGACAGGTATGGTTCAAATTATATAGGGTGGTAGAGGAAGTTTAAAATTCAAATAACTACTCAGGGTGTTGTCTGTCATCGGGTTGGTAATTTCTGAAGTGTTGCTATCATGAAATGTCTAACAGGCTGCATGACAGGCAGCTGATGCTCAGTATGTCTAAAGATGCAAATGGACCTGGAAGTGCATTAGCAGCTTGTGGTTCATGTCATCAGAGCTGGTCTTTTACTGCAATTCACATATGTTTGTTGAAAAAGAATTTTGAATGGTACAAGTCCCACTGATAACCGTTACCGTGTTACTATCCTCCAAGCTCTTCTTACAGTAAACATAATAAAAGCTGATCTGCACAAATATAAATAATTAAGCAAAATGGTAATAATGAAGCCATCAAGAAAATAAGAGAATGAGTACATTCAGGTATTCCTGCTGCATCTCTGCTGCAAGAACTCAGAAAGTAGACAGATACTGAAAGAAATGGATAGACTCTAGATTTGGACAGAAAATTCTCTCTAAAGGTATTAAAAAAAGTCTATCTGGACAGCAAGACCACTAAACAGGGCAAAGAATCTCCTTGTTTATTCCACTGTAATCTCAATCATGCTGAAGAAATGAAAGGAAAATTACATTGCTTGAAAATTGCTTGAATTAAAAAAGATACACAAAACCAGAGCAGTTAAAAATTGTGTATTTTCCTACTGGTAATTATTCAATCTTTAGACAATATTGCTATTAGAAGTTTTAATCCCTGTCAGAGAAATAAATATCTATCAAAAAAAAAAAAAGACTGAAATTGTACCTAATGAGATAGTGAAGAGATTGAGGAATTTCCTCAAGTGCTGATTAACAATTTCATTTAAAAAAAACCCCAAAACCAAAACCCAAACAACAGATGGTACAGAATTATTTTTCTGATACAAGTCATTAAAGTAAAGAAATAAATAATTCTGCCTTTCTTTAACCTTGAGAGACTGGAACTTGTTGCACTTGGTAGTTATTTGGTTTTAAACCAAATAACACACTTTTTGAATATTCAAATATTCAAATAAGGAGCTAATAGTGGAAACAACCCAAAGCATTATTCACTCTTGTGACCAGCTGAAACAGACCAATGGTTTTTCTGGAATACCATTGCAAAAGAAATAAAGAATAACTTCTTGTAAACGTAAATGTTTTATGAACTTTAATAAGTGAAAATAATTGGCCCAAATTAGTGAAAAAAGGTGCAATATAAAAAGAAACATTAACATCTAAGAGCAATTATTTCAAACTTAATCTATTAGAAAAATCTTATAGAGTTTCTACTAATATTTTCCAAGCTTAATGAAATCTGCAAAGCAATGAAGTTAATATTCTGATTTTTTTCCCAGTCTTTAAAAAGAAGTGGCTGTTTTGGCAACTTTGGAAGAGGGCCACAAAGTCCTATCTATGATGCATAATCTTTATGTTGCATTTCCCTGAAATAAAAAATAGTTACTGGTGTTATCATAATGCCAAGGGAATTTTGAGGATTAACAATAAAAGAGCTCCATATTTTATTTTGTAGTACACAAGAAATACAGAAAAGATTAAATTCCAGGCAAGAAGATATTATTGCTAACGAGATTTTTGTTTCATTTTGAAAGACCTGTTTTACAGAATTGTTCATTCCCAGAGAAAGAACACAAAATGAACACAACATTATTCGACAAAAACAAGCTTGTAACATGAAGGATTACGAGAACTGTGTTGTACAGTCTGGGTCTTTAAATGCTTGGCCTTCTTTGGCAAATAGAAGAGATTTCAAATGCTGTTCAGCATCAGGGATGAAACCCTTAGGAAGCTGAATGTGAACAACCATGTTGCATAACATGAATGACAGAAAAAGATTCTCAGAATGCAAGTGGTTAGCTGGAAATCCTGAGATGGAGAAGAGAGTTATCCAACTAAGCATAAATAAAGAAATGAATTTTGCAATTATTATGGCAGTGAACTACTACTTTGAAAAGCAGAAGAAATCTTTCTTAAGGTTCATTGATCAAGTGTCTTTAATCATGGCAAAGGCTGTCTGACTCACTACCACACTTGCCTGGAACAAAGGATGCTTGAACTCAATTTCTCCAGCCTAGTTTGTTCAGGGATGGAATGAATTCTGTCCCCGTGTAGGACACACACTGATAGGCCAACAGAAAACCAGTGTCAGGAGGCTAGAAGAAAAGTCAGTAAGCATAATCCTGACATCACAGCCTAGAGATTACAGTAGTCAGTAGTTTGGAAAGGGCCAAAGTTATTGGTTCTCCACCGATTTTTTTCATTTTAGATCAAGCAGGATTATTTGGGATGAAGGAAGAAGAAACAAGCTCTGGAGGCATCTGAAAGATATTTGGGCCTGTCTTCCCAATTCTTTGTACAGTCCCTGTAAGAGCAAGATCCTGTTTCTGGATGCTAGTTTGTGTGTTAGCACAGGGGAAGCAGGATCAGGCTCCTGGCAATCACTGAAGTAGAAGTTTTTGCAACTAATTTCCCCCTTCCGGCCCACCACAGCATTTCCTCCCTGACAGTCTATACACTTGAGGAAGTCTTAGGGCTGTGCAAGGGTTTTGAGAGCTTAAGCAGATATGTCCCTAGAAAGACTCACTTTAACCAGTGGAAGAGTGCCAAAGCCTTGAGCATTGCCACATACTGCCATGTGGCTGACAAAGTTCTTGGTACATTTTTAGTTCAGGCCAACTTGCAGTATTTCACACAATGCTTGACACAGTTTGGGGTTAACACAGGGCAGAGGCCATTCCCAGTTAGCAATGTGAATGCAGCACTCTTTTTATCCTCTCTGAGGGAAGTAATTTCAGCTGTATGAAAGAGATCTGTGCCATGCTAGCTGGTCTGCTGGTCTGTTTTATTTCACAGTGTAGATACAGTTTTTAGCTCTTACTGATTAGGTTATAATGACTTCTAATAACCATCAATTCCCTTTATCCTTTTTTTTTTTTTTTTACTGGCTTATCAGTTTATCAAGTCACAGAGAAACACATCCATGAGGAAACCTGAGCACATGTGCCCATGAAACACATCCGTAGTTATCCACTAAAGCTTTGAAAGACCAGGGGCTAATTTTAGTTTGTTGGAATCACAAAGTAGAAGGACTTTTTAATCACAGAACATCCTAACAGCTACTCAGTAAGTGATCTTCAAACAGTTATACTATTATAGTATCATCAAACTACCCCCTTTCTGTCTTCCGCACAATGTCAGATTGATAACTATCTTTTTTAATGGGTAAGGGATTGAAAAGATAGTAAGAAGCCCCATGCCATGATATTTATTTTTCTTCTCCCTCTTGCTTTTCCCAGTGCTCTGTTAAGTCACTTGGTTTCTAGGCATCAATCATGAGAAATTATTTACTAAGGTCTATCAATATGGGAATAAACTATTTGCAGGGGTTAAACCCGCTACAACAAAAAAAAACCCAACCAACCAACCAACCAACCAAGAAAAAAAAAACAAAACCAAAACAACAACAACAACAACAAAAAAAAAAACACATTTGAGTATTTTGGACAGGACCCACCTTATTTTGTCATCTTTATGACACTAAGCAATATGAAGACAAGGTAAGAGACAAGATCCAGTCTCCCTCCTGTAAACCAGCTCAATAATGCCAATCACATTTTTCAAATCATACCTCTTTAAAACTGAAAAAATGATCAAGCAAAAAAAAACTTACCTCCAGTAAATGAGAATACCCACAAGAATCACTAGACAGATAAAAGTCAGGGCTGATACGACCACAAGTGGTATAACTGTCTTCTTCTCTGATTCCAGACTCTCAGCTAGACCAATACGAGACTCATGGCTAATATTACTTGCCTCTGCAGTCAGAGAAAATTGAAACAGTCCATGTTTAAATTCTGAGAAATGCACAGCACAGGTGAATGTGTCTTATAATGAGCCTACTTAATATCACTTACCTCTGTTTTTTATTATGTACCGCAGAAAGTTTATACATTTGCAAACCAGCTTACAGAAGATAAGCAGATAGAGGGTAAAGCAAAGTGTTCAAGCTTATGTGACTCAGCCTTCCAGCAGTGGAGACTTCTCTTTGTAAGAATAGCAGACTGTTGTTAAAATTCAGAAGAAAGTTTTTTTTTATTTTAATCTGTTTTATTAGCTGAAAGCCAAATGAGTTAAGAAATCTGAATACATAATATTGGAATGTGCATTGGAATTGATATTAAACTGTCAGTCATTTAATGCAAATCACTTCTCTGGCTAATAGGTTAATAGAAAAATTATCTTGCAAAAGTCTTTATGTGCTTGCTGTATTGCAGTTTAGCTTTCTTTATTTTTATCCATTGCCCATTCTGTAAACTGCCTTATAGATACACCCTGCTTCCTTTGAATCCAATTGCCTCTCTCAACTAGACTGGAGCCACAATTAAATTTCCTACCTACATCTTTAAAGATGATCAAATGATTATTTAGATATTGCTTTGGTTTCATATTTCTGTGAGCCATATACTGTTGGATGACAGAAATATTTGGACATGGGAATCTGCATGAAGATGAAACCAAAATATTTTACAATTTTATTAAAGAAGGAAACACAATGGTGGACAACACCAATACTTTATTTTTAGCTTTGGTCATACCTCAAGAAGTAAGTATTTTAAAGTTGTGACTTTGGTGTAAAATAAGTGACTTATTTCAATTTGTGCAGTTTACTATGAGCATTATTTGAGTTAAAATGCAGAAATAAGCATTTTTGTGCTTTTTAGAATGAAACCCCTAGAATGTTTTCTGCTTTTGCAAACAGTCCTAATTCAATGAATTTTCTGTATAAGAGCAGAATTTTGCTGTACAGAAAACATCTGCACTCCATTGGGATTTCAAGAGACCAATTCTACATTAATGAAAAGCTTTTACACAAAGGGAGGAAGGAATGGAGTTGAATCTGGAAAAAAAAAAGACAGCAAATTACATGCTCTAAATAGGATGTCAAAAAACAAATGGCTTCACACAGTACAGACTTCCAGGCAGCTCTATTTTCTTCCATTTTCTTGAGTTTAGAGGCTTTCAGGACTTTATGTGCAAAAAGGTCTAGGCTCTAATTTTGCAGATGTCTTCTTAGTTTAAATTCAAAATACTCTTTAACACCCATATAAATCACTTCTCTTTAAATTCTGCAGCTCAATGGGTAAAGTAATTGAAGGCACAAAGTTGCTTCTGAAAAATCTCCAAGTGTCTGTTGAGTAGGTTAAAATTGGTACTTCCTATTGATTCCAGAGAAAAACTATGTGTATGCATGAGAAAGCACAATACGATCCCTTTGAAACAGTCAGACTTGCTTATCCAACTCTGGATAAATTCACAGCATAAAATCCAATCCTATCTGTGTGATGACAGGGTTCCTTCAAACTTCATGACCGTATTCTATTAGGACTCCTCCTATGGGGAATGAAGTGGAGGCTTCTCCTGTAACAGAGGGTTTCTTGCCTACTTGGCTATCACTCCAATGATGGCAGCTGAAAAGACAGTCTCAGCTATAGCAGATTTCTTTGATTTCTAATAACTAATGAGTTTGGATCCTTCATATATTTCTTTCTATTAATTTGTCTTAGTTTTTCAACAGAAGTTGAAAAGTTTGGGTAGTCATAGAGGTCTTATGGAGAAAATCCTAGTTCAAACCAAGCATAATTATGCATCAACAACTACAAGACCGGGAAAAGTTTAAAGGACAGTTTTTTTCTGTAATGGTCACAATGAAAATCCATTTCACCAATTTCTGCAAAATCCACTGCAATGTATAAGAAAGTTCTCAGGTGAGAGATTAATTTTTGTGTTCGCTGCATTTCTTTATAATTTAATTAAGCAAATATGTCTTTGATTTACAGTATACCATGTTAGACATGCGGAAATTGAAACTTCACCTTATTAAAAGCCAGTATTTGGCATCACGTGTTGGAAAAAAGTAATGAACATGAAATGATATTGTAGAGTGTCTTTCAACAATATCTCAAAGACAAACTGAGTCTGTTGTACTCCTCCTCCTCCAGTAGTGTATGATCCTTTTTGAGTTACTATTGGTAAAAATTCAAATGACACCCATTATGTAAACTCTAGTAACTTATGGCAACTTTCATTCATACCAATAACATAGGTTTTGAAATATTAATGCTATTTTTGCTTATTTTTGAAGGAATGTTATGCATTTTACACAAAGTGCTAGCTACTTACTAGTGATCTAATTCACTTATTAATTCAGTTTTGTAACACCTACCTTGTTAGGACTATTAGTAATTTCAATATTTTTTATTCTCTTTTAATTTTTATTTTCTATTTTTCACATTGTTCTAGCCCCAAATATACCGAGTGTCAATTTACCACCTTTTCATATTAGTCTTCTGTTGCTCATGAGAAATACAGCCTTATGTAATTCAACTGCATTTATTTGTAGGACTGGGCTGAAACCTTCCCATGCTTTGTGAATTCCATCCCTTAGTGGGTTTAGTTGAATGATACTGCCCTCTATAGATGATGCAAGTACACAACAGAAGTTCAAGTCATTTTCTGAAATACCAATTCAACCTTGTTTGTTGTTTGATTTTTTTCAAAGATCATAGATTATTTTTGACTTGATTCTTTGATTTTCAATTCTCTAGCACAAGAAGGAATAAAAATTATGTGTCTGAATACTTCAGATTTTCCACAGTGCATTTTTAAATACAAAGGAAATGTGTTATGAGTTTTGACTTCTGACTTTATCTTTGGAATTATGGGTTGCAAACACTCTCGCTGAATTTAAGAGGAATAAATAAGAAAATAGCATTAAATATAAATATCTAGAGGAGAATCTGGCTCTACTTTGGGAATATGCAAATCTGGCACAAAAATTCTGCATCTCACTGAAATCTGAAAGTGGCATACACAGAACAAAAATGAATGTTTTTATGAACCAGAATAAAATCAGCATCTTCTTCCTTCTTCAACCTCTTAGAAAACACAAAAAAACATGCTGCTGTAAGTTTAAAAGAGAATATCAGAGGCATATTTCCTCTGGCAGAGGCATGGTTTCCTCTGGTGGTATTTCCATAAGGGCAGCACTTGTCTTTGTACAAAGAACTTAACAGAGAACCTAAGTCCTTCTCAAACCTTTAAAATGAAAAGCAACAATTAGCACTGAAACAATTCTGGTTTCAGATTTTGCACGACTCAACTTCTGCTGACAGTATGCATCTATCCAAAAGCAGAGCATTAATCATCTTACTGAAGAATATTTCAGGTGCAGTTCTAAGTAGCCAGAAGCAGCATTCACAAGATAGCCAGCTCAGTATGAACCCCTGTTCCCCAACGCTTCCTTAATCACACCCATTGGCACTGTTATGTTCTCCCTCTGTTATCTGTAGATAAACCTTCTCATTCTCTATGGTACAAAAGTATCCCCTCACAGCTTCCCATGGTATTCATTAGACTTATCCATAACTAACCTGCCTCAGAGATGTTGAACACTGATGAGTGATCACTAGTAACAGATGAAGTTGATGACTGTGATGATCCAGGAGTTAATTCTGAGTTACCTGCTTCAACTGCCCCTTCAGTGTCTCTCTCATTATGGTCAGGAAAACTGAAATCTGTTGAAGTTTCATTATCGTTAAGGCTATCTGAGGTACCTTGGCCAGAACCACTTTCTTCATCACTTGTCAAAACAGCCCAAGACTTAGATTCTGATGTGTTTTGCAATTGGACACTAGAAGTCTGAATGGGGTTCTCCAAAATTTTCAGGTTGTTGTGCTTCTCAGGTATCACATTCGATGTCAAAGTTGGTATGGATGTATAATTACGTCTGTCCGTGACAAGGTTTATCTGACTGTGAGATGCAGCGGCAGAAAATTTCTTTTCTTCAGGATTCTCAGAATGTGAACTTATAATTAGGTTACTCTGATCCTTGTTATTATTTACCTTTGTATTTTCGTCCTCTACTATTATATCCTGATCTTCTCTATGAGAAGTACATGAGATGCAGTTACTTATAGGGAAGCCATCATCATATTCATCGTAGTCATCCTCAACTACAGAAGACCACAAATCGGTACTGGACATGATACTGGGAGACAACCCAGAGGATTCTCTGGAAGGAACCAGCAACCTATTCAAAGTTACAGGGATCTCACTTTTGGAAGGAACAGCCGTAACTGAAATAAGTGTATTTGGTAAAGGAAGAGTGTGATGAACGGACACATCAGAACCAGAAACAACTGCAGGCATATGAACAGGATCAAAACCAAGTGTGGAACTTGAAGAGACTCTGTCAGCCTCAATTCTTTCAAAAACACTTGAAGAGATATGGCTGTCTGTAGGAGTAGCTACATGTGATGATGTGTCACCTGTTAGGAAGGGAGTTGTTACAGCATTCTCTGCCTGGGACGGAAAGGCATTTGTATTTTCTAAACTGGTCAGCTGGAATGAAACATCGCTACTGTACAATGAAGGCATAACCTTCTGAACATCTTCACTGTTAAATAAACTGGATGAAACGTATCTCTCACTTGCATAAGAAAAAGATAAACCTTGAAGTGATGCTGTGGGCTTACTAAAAGTGTCTGACATCGTATCAACAGAAGGTGCAGATGTGGAATGCAGCTTGCTTTCACTTGTAGCAGAACCTGGTGCCATTTGATGCAATATTTGGTCAAATGCAGAACTATCTTTTTGAACCCTTGAGCTTTCAGCAAATATGGGGTCACTAGGCACAACTGCAGCTGTGCTAAGCAGAGTGCCATCGCCAGAAGATTGGAAGGAGGACTGCAGTAATGCTTCGTTATTTAATGTAGCTGAGGTCTCATAAAAGTACAGCTGAGTTGAGGATAACATTTTGCTATAAGCAGGGACAGAGAGAGCTTGATCTGAGCTTGCACTAAGCATAGGTTTAAGCAAAGTGTCATCAAAGGCTGGAGTTGTAACATGCAAAGGCTGAACAGAAAGGTGCTTTTCTGTAAGTTTACTAATATCATGATCAAATATCTTAGTAGTGGGAAAAGCAAGAGAGACTGGAAGGATTCCCTTTGTGCTAGAAACAGGAAGTGGAGTTTCTTGCAGAGACATATTCTGCTCAATTACAACATTATCAGAAACAGATGTAGAAAGTTCATGTATCACTTTACTTTCAGCACTGGAAGCCATTTCACTTAAAGAGGAGGAAATTTTCAGTTCTCTCTCATCTCCATATATAACATCACCTTTTTGAAGCATCTTATTAACATCACTAAACCCAGATGATTCATATGGAACCTCATCAACAAAATCAGAGGAAGAAACATTAAGTACTGTCAAAGTATCTGTATCAGGCAAAAGGGACTCACTACCAGAGTATGCTTCAGACCAATCCGTGTCACTAGATAGAGAGCGCGTAGGCTGCAGCAAAGTATCAGCTTGTGATATTACAGAAGAAGGTTTATGCACCAGTACATTGTTATAGCTGCTAAATAAAGGATCTTGATGAAATATGTCAACGGAACCATGCACAAATTCTGCAGAGTCATAGGAAACAGTAAAGCTTTGGAGGGAGCCCACATTACCAGACAAAGCATAAGGAAGTTCAGACATTGTAGATAGTACATGCATATTTAAATCACTGCTGGATGGTTCAACTTGAGAAAATATGTGAGTTCTATTATGACCAAACATCAGTGTCTCTGAAGAAGCATGAGTGGTCTGATGTGACACCACATCAGCAAATTGAGCAAGGCTTGGCTGTATTAATGGATCACCCACTGCCAACGTCAAAGAAGCATGCAGGGACACCTTATCGCTTGCAACAGCTGGAGTAGCACTTTGTGGAAACATTTGAGAAACTGTATACAAACGGTGAAACATTTTACTACTGGAGGAAGCAGAGGAAAATGTAAGCAAAGGTACATCATCATAGGAAGACAGGGTGGGTTCAAATGACACATCAACACTGGGAAATACAGGTGTAGCATGCAAGGTCACATCACTATCTGATGTAGCAGGGGTAGTGTCGAGCATCTGAGAGTCAAACAATAAAGGGGTGACTAGAGGAAACACTTCACTACTGTAGGAAGGTTGAAGAGGTATCTCACCATTATAGACTGGCTGAGTTGTCTGGGAGAGTACCTCAATGGCAGCAGAAGCAGAACCATATTCTCCAGAGCTTGAAGAGATAGAGTGAGGTGATAATTCAGCAGAGGAGAAAGCAAAGGTAGAATAATGTGGCGATTCTAAATCCGCATCTGAAGTGTCTTGAAAAACCACTGGGCTGCTTGAATAGGGCACTGTAGTTGGCTTTATTCCCTCTACGTAAGCATCAGTGTAACTGATCTGAGACAATTGCCCACTAGGTGATGTATCAACAGATTGAGTTGTTGGATCTGTAGCATTACGAAACCATAAATTTCCATCAGTGGAAGATGTTTGCTTTGGAGGCTCATCGGAGCTTGAGGGTGCCATGACTTCTGAAACATATTTAATGGAGCCTTGGGAAAGAACATCATGCACACTTATATCTGGACTTCCTGAAGGAAGGGCATCTTCTTGGGAGGCCTCCTCTGTAACCAGCTGAGATGAAGAAGTGGTAGGAACTGAACTCCAAAAGTCATCAGATTCCTGATGAGGTTTAAAAGGAGACAATAAGAAATCTTCGTCACCGTGGCCAGTGGTGCTTATTCTTGTTGGCTCAGTGCCTGAAGAAAGATATATAAATTCATCTTCTCTGCCTTTGGTGGAGTCAATGAGTTGAGGAGGGATTCCAGGAATTGTTTGGGATTCCAAAAAAAGATCTTCCTCTTCAGAAATTTCACCAATAGGTGGAGAAGTAGCATAATAAACTGCTTTGAAAACATTATCCTTACCATGCAATTCTTCTCTTGTTAGGTATCTATTTGTTTTGCCTTCACTGGGTTTTGCTCCCATTTTTTCTTGACTGTAGCTGGATGTAATCACCTGAAAATCTCTCCTCAACTGGTTCATTGTACTGTCAGTGCTAGGAACCACTGCAGTTTCTTCATCCACCTCTGTTTCCTTTTCATCAACTTCATCCTTTGAAAAAAATATCATAGCCAAAGACAATTAAAAATGTTTATAAACTGAACATGAATGAAAACTAAAACTGTAATAAAACATTCTCCTGGATCAATAAATCAAGAGGGGTAAAGCAAAACAACACTTGATAAGACTGTAAGTTTTAAACTAAAATATTAACTGCAAGAACAGGTATCCTCTTTTATCTTGAAAAATATTACTTATTTGCAATAAAAACAGAAAAATGCTGCGTCCCAACTTCTTCAATATTGCATTACTTAAATTGTGTTTGAGAGGCAAAAATCACTCACAGTATTTATTTACTTTATTAAAAAGGCTCTAACTCTTTCCTAATAAAATGCAATTGTATATGCAATATATAGCATAGATTGCATAAACAGCAATGAAAAAATGGTTTTGCTATCAGAATGCCTTAGAGGTTTGCACTAATAACCTGATGGTAATTAAACTGTAATAATAACAACAGAATTTGTAAAATATATTTATGACCTCAATTCTGCTGAATTGTCAGAGTTTTCTGGAAAAGAAGAGTTCATGATCCTCAGCAAGACTGTCAGAGTTTCACAAGTGTTGTGAGTCATATCCCCTAGTCCTGTTATGACCCTTTGTTTTCTGAATATGAATGATGATGAATAACAATTGTTTGCGCAAAATCTGTGTTAGACTTTTGCCTTTTAAGGCCATAGCCAAAAGAAAAAAA
>WBNO01009712.1:57452-119799 GCA_013400575.1 Peucedramus taeniatus
CCCCAAAATTCCCCAAATTCCCGATGATTTCTCCCAAAATTCCCCCAAATTCCCAATGATTTCCCTGCCCAAAATCAAAAAACGTATCATCGAAGCACCTAACTTGTTCAGCGAGCATTTTTGCTTTGACTTAGACACAGCAGTCCCTGCAGTTCTGTGCTGTGTCCCCATCTAGAGCTGCACCAGAATCGAACCTGTCCAAGACTAATTTGGCAATCTAGATTGAAGTACACTTTCAGTTTCTGAAGGGACCTGATATGACAGGCACACATAGCCCTAAGACACAGAGCAGCACAGAGCCTCTTGCAAAATAGTTTTGGTTTTGTTTTTTTTTTTTTTTAAAGATCTGTCTTGGTGATGTGGTGGAAATGTCACTGTTATTCATAAGCATAGTGCTGAGAGAAAACATCCAGTAGACAGGAGATAGGCAGTTATCAGTCTAACAACTCCCCTGTTTCCACTATAGTTTGAGTAGATCTCCCATTCCTGCATTGAACAGGGATCAGCAGGGAGAGTAATGTAAAAAATCAATAGCCTTTGAAAGAATGTGCCCAAGACAAAGAGCTGCTGAGTATGTTTTTGACTGAGGCACTCAGCAAACAGGAGTTGTGAGCTTTAGCCCAGTCTCACCAGAGTAAGGGCTTTACCCATTAGGCTAGAGCTAGGCTTCACACTGCAGTCCCTCTTTGAACCAGGAACCCCTCATGCACTCCCACAACCTAAGGTACCTCAGCATCACTTTCAAGTTTGAATTTCATTCTAAGGACTAAATATCTAAAATGTAAAGACAGCAGCACCAAGACTGATTGCCTTCATGCCTGGGCTGGACAGGACAGGCCCGTGTTTCTATTTCTGCAAGGCAATGTATGCACTTTTAAACTTTATTGGTTCAAGCAAAAATCAGTTGATGTTCATTGGTGCCTAACAGATGCAATATAATAATCTAGATACATAGCTTACAACAACAGAGAAATTACTGTGTTACTGGTTACTCAGTGTTCACAAATGCAAGGGAGGGTAAATAGATAGTTAAGCACAGGCTGTGCTATTTAACTAAAAGGACTTGTCATGCAGTGAGAATATTGTGGCCATAGATTGAAACTATAAATTAAAAATTCCAAGGGATTACTTGATATTACTTGATAAATGTCTTACTGAAGTAACTATGTTGCACAATTGGTATTAGATACTGTTAAAAACTTAATAATGTTATTTTTGCATCTCTCCTTGCTGTGACACCAGAGACCTAGTTACTGAATATGAAGTCTCCAAAGGTTATCATAAGATAATAAAAAATTTTGTGAAACAGAGCTATACTTTAAAGTCTAACTTGAGTTCAAGAACTAAATGACCCTCCAAAAATTTCTGAGTAATGGTTAAACCAATAGCACACTGATAGCAGACACACTTGAATCTCACTCTTCAGCACAACTATCGTCCTCCCTTACTTTAACTTACTACATGATAAGACCATCACAAGCAAGGACAAATCAAACTTCTTTTTAACTAAAATGCCTAACAGTGGATGGCAGCTTTGACTCTGCTAAATGAACAATTCTGTCAGACTTCACAGAGGGGTGATTGTAAACTGATGCCTCATTTAAAAATATTTAAGAATATTCTGTGATATCCTTTACTTCACCATGTACCTCCAACCCCAGAGAAATACTGAGGTATCTCCAGAGTTATCCAGGAAGAAATATAGCTCAAAGGCTATATATGCACATACATATATAATAGTATACATAAATGCAGACAATACATTCAGTTGGTGACATAGTTTTGCAAATTTTCACATAATATAATTTCAATGCAGTTGAAATGTATTTATTTTAAATACTCTCTTAAAAAACAAATGAATGCTATACCTCATATTCTTCAGCTTCACTCAGTTCAGGAATGAGGTCAGACTCTATAAAACAAAAATACACACCGTATCATCCACAATTTTAATTAGACAGAATACTGAATTCTGCAAGGACTCAACTGCCTAATTAATATGGGTATTGAGACAATGTCAAAGATATTTTGTAGGATTGTGTTTGGAGAAGTGGCCAACCCCTGGATCAAGGGTAGCAACACTCACTCATCTAGACAGGACACATTCATTCAGCCAGTTTTGTCTGGCTCTATTTTGATACCATTGGATTTGCACTTTTGGAGGAACCACATTGTTGGCTGGGGAAAGCCAAGCTTACAAGAACATTTTCAATGAGAAATACAGTTTAATGCAGAAATACAGAAGAGAGAAAAACAGTAAGTCTGGGGATCAACTATTTTGCTACATTAAATCTGGAAGCTCTGAAGATATTATTGTAAAATAATCTGTTCTATAATTTTCATATAGAAAATTCCTTACTTGGGCACCCAGGCTTGGACTTAGGTACTAGAGCAACAGCAATGCCATCATAGTCAGTATGCAGCAGGCTGCATGCTTCCAACAAGGCAGACCAAAGAGACCCACCCTTCCCAGGGCTTACAGCCTTTTTCAAACTCCCATCCTACTTGATTTAATGTAAAGACATGAAGCCAGTTGTCTCACAATCCAGAAAAAGTCCCTAATAAACAGGTGCTGCACGCTCTGTGAATAGCTACTCTAGAGGCTTTTGAGGCATTCCCAATTTTCAAAAATAAAAAAAAAAATAGTTGAAACAAGTTGAAGAAATTAATTTCCTGCAACCCAGCTGAAAGTCCATCTCTCCAAATTTAGAGGTAATCTCTTGCCTTCTTTCTCTCTTTTTGGCCAAGTCCAGTGTTATACTTCTGATGGTGGTCAGCAAGAGAGGCTTCAAAGCAGGTTGAACGAAACATCCACCTCTCTGGTAGGAACTGGCACAGGTCTTCAGTGAGGAAATCTAACACTCCTTCCAGAGCACTAATGCACCTTATTGCTCCTTTGGTCCACAAGAAGGCCCATATCCATTCCGAGTCTTTCTAAGGCTTTCTCCTAAGACATGTTCTAGCACTCTGCCTGCAAACAAGTGCCAGCACATATTCTGAGGGCTGATTTGCACTAGGTGAAAATGCCAATCTCTTAGCTTGGAGAGAAATTCTAACAATACCATCACACACAGTTCCATGCCTGCCCTTCCTCCACGATTCCCAAATGTAGTTTGTTCAATACACTAGGATGAAGATTCCATCTCTATATTTCTCTTTTTTGCAAAGTCAGATGGGGACCTATGACTTAATTTATATTCTCTTTGGGTGTATCCATATCTACTTTCCCAAACAAACTGAGATGTGCTACATGCAACATACACTAGATGAAGTTTATCAAACTAATAAGATCATACAGTATTATCTATAGGTTATAGCATGCAAACAAATTTTGACTAAGCAACGCTGCACAAAATTTTCACAAATTGTCCTTTAGTAACAAACAAATACAGAATTGACCTTTATTTAGCTAGATAGATAAAAATTATCTTACCTCTGACTCCTGAGGCCTAGGAGGCTCTGGGGCAGGGTGGGGAGGTGAGTGGAGTGGAGGGGAGGAAGGGGTGGATGAGATAATGATATTCCCTGGCTTCTCAATGATACAAATCAAATATTGACATTAGTCTGAATGCCTTCCCATAAGAGACCCACTCCATGTACCAGGTATTTAACATACTTATCTGAAACATGTTTTTAGTACACAGAAATTCTATCCATACTTTTCTGTGGTCTCTATTTTTGAGATGAGATTTAATCAGACTCAGTCAGAAAAACAAACTGCACTGATTGTGCTAGAGTATACAATAGGGCACATGCTCTCAAATTCCACCAGCAGGAAACTACAGTTTCTTGCTGTTTTCTCAAGGAGAGGCATTACAATACATATATACATACATATATATATATATACATACATACATATATATATATATATATATATAACCTGTTTATTAACAAAAACAGTAAATCTCCAGGAACTTTGTAAAGAATATTTAAGGTTAGATGGTCATAGAAAATTTATTTGTCAAAAGTATTAGAGACACACACTTACAGAAATTCTGTTAATCCAGCTGCTGAGCTTTTGATTTGACAGGAGATTACAGAAATATAATAACATCCCCCATCCAAGGTGAACAGCCACACCCTCCAAAAAAAAACCCCATTGATGTAGGTTGATGAGCAAGCTTGTTTATTTTTTTCTGGAACCACATATTTATTATTCTATAATATAAATTTTAAAATAAAATAATTAAATAATTAGTTAGAGTTCTGTAGAGGTCTTTTCCTAGTCCATTTTAATGACAGATGAAGAAACAATAGAAAAAATACAGAAAAGGTAGCTGTTTCCCTACATTTTTTTCAATGGAAATATTTAAAAAATCTCTTTAAACAATGTGATTTATAATCATAGAATAATGTGCACAACATAAACTCTTTTCATTTCTGTACTGACATGTAATAAATGGCATGGCAAGAACAAAAGCAAAGCCTGTTTCTTTTGATAAAATTAGTTTTCAGATTTCTATTTTTATCAGTACAAAATTAGAAAAAAAGCATCCCCTAAATCAGACATTTAATATATGCTTAGTGCTTTTTAGGACAAAAATCACAAAGACAAGTAACAAAGAAGTTGCATAGTTAGACCCTCACAAAACATTGCTGACAGCATGAGCTGCCAGGCAGGAGACAGCATTTGAGAGCTATATCCCAGCATGTTGGGTTTTTTTTTAACAAACACCAGCTGAAGTCTACACAAAGGAATAGGAATGGGGAGTTATATTCTTATTTTTCTTTTCCTGTGTCAGCAAAAGCATGTAAGTACCACCAGTATTAGCTACACAACAAACTACTGCACAACCTTGAGTCTACACAAGTGTTACCTAGAGAGTCAAAGCACACATTTAAGTAGTTATTCAAAATCCAATTCTAATAACAAAAGAAAAATTTGTAAATAAAGGTTGGATTTTTATCAAAGCTGATCAAAATATGTTGTACACGATTCCCTAAATTTTCAATAGAAATTTTGTGGCTACATCAAGTAGTGCATTTGTTGGCTTTTACTAAGTGGAGACTAACTGGAAAAAAATTTAACCTGCACACACACTGTACTACGAAGTGAAGGGCTGCAATTCTGAAGAACTTGGGAAAAACCCAGAGAGCAGAGGTCTCTACTATGGTGGCTTGCCCAGTGTTTATTACATTCCAGCTCCTGAGGCTTCCACAAACTGAAGCAGAGACCATGGCCCCAGAGAGGTCCTTCATCTTACAAAACATTGCTGAGAGCAAGAGCCTTGGATCTGTGGATCACCAGAGCCTGCAGAGCCCTCACTAACCATATGGGAGGCACCAGACTGGGTGGGGAGAAGGCATGAGAAACACTCTCTTACAAGTATCTCAAAAAGGAAAGTCTAAAACAACAGTCTTGAGCTTTTTTGAATACCAGATCTCATTAGAAGTGGCCACTCCAAGGATAGAATTCCTCCTGGAAAAGGGCCCATCTAATGGCTCCACATGACTCACACCTTGCTTTAGCTCTTAACAGGAAGACTAATTGATCTGGAGGTGACTGTAGTGAATTTCATCTTAGTCAAACTGCATTAGGGTAATTCTTGAAAATGAAAGATTAAATTTATGCTTTATGTGTGTCAACTTTATTTCATGTCTTCACGGTGAAGATAACTTTTCTTTCATAAATTCCCAAGCAGGAGCTCCAAGAAATCCCCTTTTGCCTCAAGATCTATAAAGCAGATCACAAAATCAATTTGATATTATAGTTGTAATCAGCAAGCTGCTTTGAAGAAATCTTTCTTATTAGATATCTACATTCCCATATATTTGTTTTCTAATATTAGGTATACTATAATTAAATATGAAAATATTTGAAATATTCGCAACAGTTAATTCAGGTGTAAATAATTAGTAAAATTAATTTTGCAAATAACATTAATGTTAGAAATTAATGGAAGGTTTTTTTCATATTTTAAACTTGTATCCAGAGTTGACACAGCATGTAAGCAACTTATTTATAGAGCAATGTACACTCTTAGAAATCATACTAATTGCATGAGAGGAATTTTTCCCTGAATTTTCTTTATTCAATGCTTTCAGAGGTACCACTCTGGAAGTGCCAAAATAAAAGAGGCAAATTAGATTTAATAAATTTGTGTCTATTTCAGATAACAAGCATGTCAGTGAAACTTTTGTAGTTTTCTTTTTTTAACAGGCAAATACTCATTTCAGTATTTAATTTTTATTTAAAAACTTTGCTCTTTTCAAATTTATATTGTTTAAAATTTAAAACAACAAAGTAGAAATTAATGATTTACCTATGTAAAAAGGCTTGAGAATATCAAACCTTCACAACATTTATTATAACAAATATAACACAGTCTGAAATATAACATTTATTGCACCAAATTCTCTTGTCTGAGCATACAAATCTCAGAGAAATTTCTGCTGATACTGGAGAGTGAAGTTAATTTTCCAGTTTGTATTTCCCTCACTCTTCCTTCTACCGGGATGAAAGCAAAGCCCCTGTCCCGCATGACTTCAGCAGAATTACAGCAGGGGGGCCGTGCTGGGAGGTGGGACCTGCCCTGCTGGCCAGCCACAGGCTGCCCAAATCCTCATCACCCTCTTGCTGGGGCTGTTCCCCAGCAGCATCTGCTCGAGCCACAGGTGCACTGGCAGTGCTTGCCCAGCCCCAGTGCCCCCATCTCTCTCCTGCCTCTGCACCCACATCTCCTTCCAAAGGGACTCATGGAACACAGCGGGCTTGGATGCAACCCATCCTTACAGCAGGGATACAGCAGTAGCAGGAGGAGGATGGTTTATCCTCTGTATATCACCTACACTGGACTTTGTTTTGCAGTATATATTTTCAGAGGTTTTACAGCTGTGATGGCAGCACTGAACTGACTTGATTTGTTGAGCTGTTGTTAAATGATGATAACACTAAGCTGCTTCTTTGTCATTCCATGTAGAAATGGATGTGGGGTATGTCGATGAATTCTCATCTGAGAAAACTCTTCAAACACAAACCCAGCAAATTCTAGAAAGTAAGTGGAAGAATGTACTATCTAAGAGATGGATAAAAGGTAGACAGAAGAATGAAATGCCAGGCAGAGCTTCAAAACTTTGTTGTGGACTTTTTAGAAAACTAAAGAGAAATAGCAAAATTCTGGTAGATATTAACCTAAGACCCCAAAATACATTATTCTTAATACACTGTGATTGAAAGACAAGCTAAATCTTTATTAAAAAATATGTATGTACTATACCTGATGCTGTGTCCTGCTCCTACAGACAAACACACATTATTATAAGCCTATTATCCTTATTAGTCCAGAATTCATGGTAGAGACTGTTGAGAATCACATTGTCTCTCACTGTAAAGGAACGTGGCTCCCTTGAAATGAAAAACTGGCCTGTTTTCCCAAGTTCACCACATGACTAATGACCTTGCTGTATCTAAACAGACATACATAAGTATAAAACTGAATTTACAGAATACATAAACAAACAACAAAATCCAGGCCTTTAGATAAAAAAATAGCTCTTAACATGATCGAAAAGCATTTGATTTTTTTCTATAATTAATTGCAGTCTTCTCAATTAAAAACACAGCTCTCACTCACTTTCATAGGAACGGAACCTGATGCTAAAACTTACACCAAATTTAAGGAATTATTAAGGAGAAGATCAAGTTTCATGCTACAGTTTCAAGTTATTTTGTATTTACCAGCAGGCAGAAGAAGCAAATCTGGCTGTGAAGTCATTAAGATTTGTTTGTTAGGCCTTTTGATTTTTTTGCGAGGCAGCATTAAGAAGCAAGGGAATTTCATCATCACAAGTTTTTCGAAATCAAACTCCAAATATTCATAAGAAATCAAATTTCAAAATCATTAATATAGACTTATAAATCATATATTGGGGTTGTATTGCTTGATTCCTTAATACTTTGGTGGTGTGGATTAATTTTGAGAGGATGCTTGAACCATCAAGAAATAAAACCAAACATGGTTTTATTTTCCTACACATCTAAAAGATACACTTGTGAGATTTGTGTGAGATTTTAAATCAAGTAGGTGCTTTTCAGAATATTCTTAGAATTAAAAAAATGAACATGCAGTTTTTTATAGGTAATGTTTACAAGGAATTAGCAAGGGACATGCTGAAGGTTAACTGCAGTGATTTTGAAATTTCATTTTGGTATAATTTGGAAGTCATGCATTTTAACTGGTTTGCAAACAAACTACTTCTTCAAATACAGTTTTTTTCAGCTAAAAGGGATCACTAAACTAAAAAGACGACTTACCTGTGTCCTCTAAAGGCATATCAACAATGACTTGGTCACTGTGTTTTCCATACAGACCATTAGAGCAAACAGCAACTATCTGAAGAACATAACTTGTATTGGGCAGCAGATTGTTTAGAATAGCCCCCTAAAAGAAAAAACACATAATAATTTACTTGCAAATAAGTATCAAGCATTTAAAAATGTTAATTTTTTTATAACACATTTTTCTTATGAACCACAAAACTCCTTTATTCTAGTATTATAATGTGTGCTTTTTTATTTTATTGTCACAAATGGTTTTGAGCCAAATTAAAAAAAAAAAAACAAAACAAAACTTGTGACTTTTTACATGGAGGATAACAAACCAAATAACTATTTAGCACTGAACTCAAGTTTAGGTAACATTATGTCTGATGAGTCTCTAAAGAGGGTTAGAGAAACAGATCTCACTGGTAAAATACCATGAAGCTGTAATCAGTAACTTTTAGTATTTATAGCAGTATAATTGAATTGAATCTCATTAGTTGCTTGTGTAGGTCATTCTTTCACATCCATGAGCAATGAATTACAGGTTATTATTAACTGACAATTGGGTTTTATGGCCAGGGAGCTCTGTGATTGACATGCTCATGGTAAGTATAGGCAAATCAAAAAAGCAATCTGTAGAGTTTTTCCCTGTTCTAGACAAGAGAAATTTTCCTTTTGTTTTAAATTGTCTTTGTGGCTTTATAGCCAAAAAATGAGACAATTTCTCTTCAATCAGCACCCAGCTACAGTTTAATCTGTCAGAGTGAATATCAGTGAGTTGTTACACCATCATCCCTTTTTATGAAACTTGAAGAGTTTACAGTTACCAAGTCCTGATACCCATCTGTCAGAAACTCATGCTTAGTCTGGTCTTCTCCATCCAGCTGCTGATAAAAGACAGCAAATCTCTCAATTGTGGTGTCATATACAACACGAGGTCTTTCCCATGTAACAAGAAGACTAGTATAGTTCTTTGGATCAGATTGAACATTTTCAGGTTCTGAGCTGCAAACTGGAAGAAAGAAAAGAGGAAAGAATATGGTATTTATGAAATGGTCCAAGTAACTCTAGTAAAACCTTGAGATACCTCCTGAGAAAATTAACAAAAGTCTTTTTGTGTGCCTCAATTTTAGCTTCCTACAAAAACATTTGAAATGCCATGCCATTTTAAACAGAACCAGTATTTAAACACTAGATTTCCAAAAGCAAGTAAAGTTGAGTTTCCTCTCCCTGCCTCTTATACCATATTCTGTGAAATATTAGTATCCAGTTCCTAAGAAATAAAATATAAATGATAAAACATAAAGATTCTTATATCTGTCCTGGGAATCAAAAAATCTCAACAGATTTATCTTTATGTCTCTATCAAAGTAGCACTAGATGAGCTGCATACTCTTGCACTAGCTATAATAGACTAATCTACAATACATAATTTTTAACAGTTAAAGGTAAACCTAGCACCTGAATTTCCCCTCAAGGCTGTTTAAATCTTTTTATAGTACTTAAAGAAGAGAGAAAAGGCAAATAAGAAGAAGCTAAGTATTGCATTAGCAGCAGTCATTTCATATTATTATAATTAAAGGCTTGTTATTATATTTTTAGCTTGAATTGGAATAAATGAGGAAACATTTTTTACATCTTGTAATGTGCTTAGAGCAATATATGAGTATCTAGAAAAAGCAAGCAAAAAAACCTTTTCAGCTTGCTAAGAAAACAGGTGCAGATCCTTTGGAGTTCTCTAAAAAGAAGCAAACACCAAGATGCCTCAACGCTTTGGGGGACAATGCTGCATTTTGAGTCTTTCCGCTTTGCATTTCTCCAGTTGAACACAAGGGGACACTCAAGCCCCGTCAAAAATATTTGTCACAAGGATTTCTCCCGTTGCCCAGGGAAGGGGGAAGTTCTGAGCAGCTTCCGAGGCAGTGGATGGAAAAAAAGCAGCAAGGCTTTTCTCATTTTTGTGTTTGTGCGTGTAAGCTAATCCCAGAGGCAGCGTGAGTCTGTGTAATTTAGGTGAATTCTGTTGCCAGGTTTTAAATCTACTGTGCTATATAACTGATACACCACTTTATAAATTACACAATTATTTTAATTGATGCAAAGGAAAAGCAAATTAAAAAAAAACCCCTCATGTTGTGTACATTCCATTCCATTCCTAAAACTTGTCATTGCTCCCCATTTCCACCAGATGGCAAGAAGAAATCATTAAACCAGCCCCTCTCAATTCGGAGCACTGACAGATGATTTGAACAGATTTCATTCTTTTTCAATGAATCTAAACACTCCTCAGCTATTTCTTTTCAAAGGTGTTTAAAATTCTTGTCAAAACATTCTTTTGTAATATAAAAACCAAGATTCTCTGTATTCCAAATTCTTCTCTACAGACCTTTTTTTCCTCCCTTCATCTTCTTTGCTTATAAGTGAATTTGGTTCTGAAATCTCTGTCTGTATTCAGACTCATAGAGCAGTATTATGAAACTTTTAAAGGTACAAGCTTGGTGCTTCCAGTGTTATTTCTTTGTTTTCTTTTTTCCTTTTCCAGATGGTTCTTCTATTTTTTCCCAAGAAAAAAAAAATCTTCCTTTTTGTTCTCTTCCTTTTGATGTTCATCTCAGCAATGACTGACAATATTACTACACGACAATCATCTACGTATTATTTCACCTCAATTTCTTCCCAAAATGTTTTCTCTTGCCCTTCTTCTGATGTCACTTCATAAATCACCCTGCTGATTCCTTTTCTTTCCTACCAGTCAGTAACACAGAAGTACTTTACTCTGCTTTTCCCATTTTCCTTCTCCAGAGACTAGAACTATGGCAACTTACCTAATTAAGTACTTCTGCTGTGATACCAACTTTTAGAAAATCTGAGCAAAGAGACTGCAAGAAAGGGGTTCTTGAGTCTGTTACATGTCTGAAGCCACAAGTTCACAGAAAAATTTGCAATAAAATTCACAGAAAGTCAGAGGCCTACGCAAACCCCTGCTAAACTTGAATCCAAGTCTCTGCTTTCTCCAGAATACTTAGATTCTGGTTTTGCATATCACATCATGTTGTGATAATACATCTATCTTTGCTTATGCTTCTGTGGAATAAAATGCTACCCATGTAACTTAGGAAATTTTCATCTAAACTTAACTGCATCATAGGGAACCACTGGGGTACATCAGCCAAATCATTGCCAAAAAATGTCTAGGCTATGTTTTTGACCAGAAGACCTTTATAACCTGCCCAAATTTGGCTTTTTTTCCCCACACCTTTGTTGCGTTCTTCTACTTTTAGTTATATCTATGTTTGAAATTATCTTTTCAATTCAAATTTTTAATTGTTGAAGCCATGAAATCACTTCATTTACATTCAGATATTCAGAGGCTTTGTAGACCCCTACAGTGTGTGGCAAAAATGAATTTTTTATATTCCAGATCGACACTGTCTCTGCAATGGAGGTGGAGCAGCACAGCAGATGTCTGCTGGGTTCACCTTGGCTGGCCACCAGGTGCCCACCCAGACACTTGCCCACTCCCCCTCCTCAGCAGGGCAGGGGAAGAAAGTAAGATAAAAAAGCTGATGGGTCAAGATAAAGACAGAGATTGCTCACCAACCACCACCATGGGCAAAACTGATTAGACTTGGGGAAATTTATCCCCAATAAAAATAGAGTAGGGTAGTGAGAAACAAAAACAAAACTGTGAAACCTCCCCAACCTTAGCTTTCTCCCAGGCTCAACTTCACTCCTGATTCTTCCTCCTCCCCACTCCCAGTGGCACAGGGGAGTGTGGAATGGGAATTGTGGTCTTTGCCTCTGCCGCTCCTTCCTCATGCTGCTCCTCTGCTCCAGTGTGGGGTCCCATCCACGCTGGATACAGTGGATACAGTCTTTCACGAATTTTTCCAGACTCTGGACAGTCTTTTGGGAACAGACTGCTACATTGTGGGTCCTCCCTAGGGTCAGAGACCTGAGAGATAATCTGCTCCTGCACGGGCTCCTCTCCACAGGCCGCAGCCTGCAGCCTGCTCCCACATGGAGTCTCCAGTCTGCCACAGGACAGGCAGCCTCACCCCAATCTGTGCCGTGGGCTGCAGGGGATCTCTGCTCTGCTACTGGAGCGCCTCTCCCTTTCTCCCTTCTCTCACCTGGGTGTGACAGAGTCACTTGTCATGTCTCCCTCACTCCTCACTGCTGTGCAGCTTTGTTTTCCCAGAGGTGCCGCCACCCCGGCTCCCAGTGCCCCGAGATGGGTGGGCTGGAGCCAGCTGGAACCTCTGGGTCTGACTCGGGGCAGCCCCGGGCTCTCCTCACAGAGGCCCCCCCTGCACCCCCCACTGCCGTGCCTGGGCACCTGCACCCCAGTGCCAGTGCAAGTGTCCCACACACATCTGGGAACCTGAGAATTCACAGTGAAGTCACGTGGACTGAGGAATGTGAAAGGGTAAACGCACGAGTCCTGACCCAATGTCTCACAGGAGAATTTACCTGAGACAGCCACTGAACTTCCCGTGGTTGTATTTCCCATGGGAAAACAAGCTGACTAATACTTTTTATCAATATATTCTGTCAGTCTTGAATTTTAAGAACCCATTGTTTTATATACCTTACTAAATCCAGGAAGATAATTAAGAGTTAGGTTTCAGCCCTTATTTCCAGGGCCTTACCAGAAGGGTGGAGTGGATGGAAAGTCACCCAATGTGCCCAGCAGCCACCACAATGGTTCTCAGGGTTACAGGAATAAACAATGATTTTTATTATAAATGGATTTGCATGCCAGCTGAGGTTGGTGGAGATGAAGCATTACAATTTCAAAACACTTTTTTTTAGGTGAATCCTCAAGTATGGCTGTAAGGATTAGCTATTTTAATCTTCTTAAATTACTACATATATATCACATAGGGAAATTACATATATCACTAGGCAGGTTTGGGGAATGAAGCATCTCCCATGCCCTTAGTAGGACCGTACTTGTACACCAACAATATTGGGGATGTCACTGTGAGAAAATTCCTGAAAATATTTTGAAAATTCCTGAAATTACTTTATAATGGAATAGAAAGATTCTTCTAGGTTTTCTAAGAAAACTTAGACCTACTTATGAAATGTCATGTATTAATTACAGCAATAAATCAAGCATTTAATCCTAGTGCCTAATGAGACTCTACACTGAACGCAACAGGAGATAATTGGGATTCTAGGTTTCACAACACAAAATAATTTTTGAGTTATCTACCTGAGTAATGATCAGTCTTGGCATTTCTCATACATCCTCTAAAGGGATTAAAAAGATTAGTTTTTTCTGCTGACTACTATGCATTATTAAAGATGAATAAGCCTATTGACTCTCAGAGACTTTGGCATTCATGTTACAGCTCTTACATCTGAACATTTAACTTTAATGATTCTTAGGGTTTTTAAATTTTATTTGTCTTAAAATGGAGGCAAAAATATAAATGCTTCTCTAATGGTCTACATTAAACAAATCCCATAGTTGCATTTGTGTGCATCTACATACATGTGTGATCACACAGATATGTAAAAGTAACCACACTTCTAATGAAACCACACTTCTGATCTGGAGAACACTTATAGCTTGTGCTTAAGTCATCTGTTTATATCTGATTAAACACAGTTCAGTGAAATATATTCTTTTGTGCTTGTTAGTATAGGAATCATTGACTTCCAAATGTAGCGCCAGGTCTTGTTTCCCAGTACAGAATGTACTATTTTGGTCACATAACCTTCTCAAACCTCCCTGGAGTTTTAGGTAAGACCAAGAACAGAATCTGGCTTCTGGAATTCTCTCCATCTATCACTTTCTAAGCAAACTACATGAAATTAATTTGGTGAGATCATTTCAGTCTCTGTTGAAAAAGCATCCACGCTACATGATAAAGAACCAAATAGGTTTGTAAAACAAAATACTCTTGCAGTCTCTGAAAAGGCAGCTTTGTTGAAGTCTGAAACACATTAAAAGGGCACTGTAAGGAAGCTTGAACTGATGTGATTTTCACTGAATGCTTGGTCAAGACAAGCATTTAATTTTCCACTCCATTTAATCTGACATGCTTTATGATTGCTGTTTTTTTTCTCTGAAGTGATAGATTTATGACTAATAACACAGTGTGCTACTTTCTACACCATTTAAAATGAGTAACTGCATACTTGGATGAATATTTTACTGAAAATTGTCTTTTAACTTGGAAGAGCGGAATGACTAAGTAAGTACCTGCTTCATGAATTTCTTCTTGTCCAGTGTAAGAGGAAAACACTTGCCCAAAGAACTTATATTGCTGTTCTCTGAAGTTGTTTTGCAGGTAGTCCATCAGCATAACATAGCCAGACTGCTGCATTGTAAGCACTTCACAGAATACAGCTAACTAGAAGACGAGAGGAAAAAAATAAGTTACAATCCATAAAAATTCTGCTAATAGGCAAAAACTCTGGGGAAAAGATGTTGGATAAAGTCTCACAGTTGAGTTATTCTTCATGGCATTGAACTTTTCTTCTGTTCTATCAGTATATCTAATGTTTTACTCCACGAGTATTTTTCAACCACTCTGCTGTTGGAGCTATGCTCTGCTCAGCATCACCATGTGGCTGGGGGAATATCCAAAAAGTGTTTTGTACTCCCTTTTATCTGAGCTCAAAGTCCAGACAGTCTGGAATACGTTCTTACCCTATTTTAAGACAAGAAATTGCTGAGATTCTAGCACTAAACTATAAAACATCTAAAAGATAATATATTAATATAGATGCTTTCTAATTTAAGAGCTGCATGAAAAACTTCTAACTAGATAAAAGAGAAGCTTTGTTATTGGGCTGGAAATGAATGACATGAGCTTCTATCATATACATGGCAATTTCTCTTTGGTATTATGTATAATTGTTTGGTTTTACTACATTAAACAAATTACCTGGTTTTCAGAAATACTTATGGTATCTTTAAACACAATCCATTCAACTGTTTCAGAGCATGGAGGAGCTGATAGGGACCCATTGTAAGTGTAATATTTGTCTGTTGCATTCGGCAAGAGATTCAGTAAAATAAATGGTTCTAAGGCGGCCTGTTTTCCTGAAGAAATAAAAAATAAAATAGGTGTCAGATAGTTAAAATTCTACAGAAGCCATTAATAAATACAAAACACACTCTCCAAAAGAACTACCATTATAGGAACATGCTAATTTAGAGGCTTTTCAAAATTTAATCTCCAGAGAGACTAGCATACAAATAAATCATGAAGTCTTTATCTCATTTGAAAAAGTATAGCTCAAACCCAACTTTGTTTACTTGGGAAAGTGTAGTAAGTTACTCCAGTAACAAATAGACTAATTTTAGTATATTGGTTGCAAGAATTTTCTCACTCTAAGCTTACATGCAAGGTACCAAACCTTTGTCTCACTCTTGAATTTCAAAGAAAAAAAGTCTGTTAAATCTTTGTTCTAGGTTTCATGACATGGCTTCAAACTCTCTCCCAAATTTAATCAAGTTGTTGAGTGTTTTTGCAGAAAATCACTGCCCGGGGAACTGTTGCCATGTTAGGCTTGAGGGTTAATATTACTCATGATTGCAGAAGCAGAATTTCTGTGGATCAGGATTCCTTTTTAATGGTGACAACATAGTGAAAAACTGTAACAGCTTTACACAAACCAGCAAACGATGCAAAGACCTCCTCCAGGAGAATATGTTCTGTGAAAATAGTATCACATCTTTAAGGTCAGCAGCTTACTGGGTACCTGCTCAGTTGGCATGAGGGGTTGCTGGAAGTCCATCCCCAGAAAGCTAAGTGAATCCTGCTATGGCAGTAGGGTCCAGCAACAGCAATTGGCATAAATGGTAACAACTTCAGCAAGGCAGTCCTTTCTGTCAGTGACAATTATCTGCTTTACTGTCTGGTGCCCAATCCAAAATAATGCTGTTTTTCACATCTTGTAATAGTGTAGATCCTTATACACCTTATTTCAATCTAAAGTTACTCATTTCAAGTTCCTCTCTAATTGGTATTTAATTCTGAACATCTAATGAATTTTCAGACTGTGCACTAACTCATGCTTTTACAGGTATGTTGCTTCTTCAGCCCTGTACAGATTTCTGACTTGTCTTTGTCTTCATAATTCCTTACATGTTTGGTGAGAGCAGCAAATTGCATTAACAGTTGACTGCAAAGGATTGATGCTTTTCTTCTCTGCAGTGACTTCTCTACTGAGTTAAGGTTTAAGAGCTGACTTTTCCCCTCTCTCTCATTCATGTATCATGAAGAGGGAACATTTTGCAGTGTCAAGCAAAGCATATCCTTCTGCTTCTCCTGTCAAAATGCTAATCAGCCTTCAGACTGAAGCTATTATTGCTATCTGCTATGTGTCTAGTTAACACATTTGACCCTCAGCAAAAATGAAGTCCATTTTATATAGATGGCTGGGGACATGAAACTTCTCATTTGTAACAGGAATCCTGTCATATATTTTGCAACTTTGGATTTTAGAATACCCTTTAATGAGACTCACAGGCTAGATTCTCAAAATCAAAAACGTACAAAGAATGATGAAAACCAGAAAGTTTGTCTAGAAGGAAGAGGAGTGCTCCTTTGCAGATCTTGAGAACTCAGCAACTGTGATTCAAATAAGCACAATAGAGATATGACTGACAAGGACACAGACAAGGAGAGATTGTGTGCTTTTCTTCAGAAGAAACAACTTGATTTGGTTATGACCTGAATTTCCTGAGCTCATCTGCATTTTATTCAGGAAAATTGTATTCTAAGCATTGTTGAAGTGCCATGTAGTGGCTGTATCTTGAATCTTGTTCTGATAGTTTTACAGCTCCTTCCAAGGCCGTAGGACAGCATCTGTCTTGATGTATTACTAGTTCTCCTTTTTGTTTCACAGAAGATGACACAAAAAAGTAATGAATCTTAACTACTTTATATTTCCACCCCCTATATCTTTCTAACTTATGAAAGGTGTTCCCTTTTAAATTTGTTGAATAGTGTTTGTTTTCCAGAGGGAAAAAAGAAATCTTGATTTCAATGTCAGACTTTTGAAGGCTTTTAAAACAGCTTTTTACATTCAAGCATCATTACATAAAGGAAAACTGAGACAAGGTTTTCTTAAAGTCATGGACATGATGTAAGAATATATCCCTGTTCAAGACAGCTCATTCAAATTTATTCTTCTACAAAGACACCATGAAACTGAGTTAGAAACATAGCCCAGATCTCTTCATGCACCCTGAAGTCCTGTCTTGATTAGCAACCACTACCAGTCCAATATATTTGGATGATTTTGGATTTACACAGGAGCTGCTGAAAAAAAAAAAAATTCTCTCTTCTGATTCTACTGAAGACTGACAGTCTCACTCTTTTAAGACCCTTCTTGGATAGTTACAACAGTCTTACCTGGCTTCCAACCAAATATAAAAATCCTGACATGCATGACTAAGAAGACTTACATAATAAATCAGATTTATCTGGATTTAGCATTTAAACAGTTACAAATTTCTCATGATAGTTGTATTTATTCATTTACATGTCTGTTGTTACAAATATACTTGGGGTAAATTAATCAGAGAAACATAAAATATCTCAGGTTGGAAGAAACATGTGAGGATCATCAAGTCCAACTCCTTGCTCCTCACAGGACTACCTAAAACTAAACGATATGCCTAAGAGCATCATCCAGAGGCTTGGTGCCATGGCCACTTACTTCTCTAGGGAGCCTGTTCTCAGACTGTCACCGATCACCATCTCAGTGAAGGGCCTTTTCTAATGCCCAGTCTGAAGTTCTGACTCAGCTTCATTCCATTTCCTCATGTCCTACCACTGGTCAGTAAACGCTTCTCTGTAGCCCCACTTAAAGAATCTGTTGACTGTGACGAGGCATCCTTCTCCAAGCTGAACAAAGTGACCTCAGTCACTCCTTGTCTTCATGAGCTTTCACAATCTTGGTTGCCCTCCTCTGGATGCACACTAACAGTTAATGTCCTTCTTACATTGCTGCACCCAGAACTGCCCCCAGCACTGGAGGTGAGGCTGTTCCAGCTCAGAGCAGAGCAGGACAATCCCCTCCCTTGCCTGGCTGGTGATGCTGTGCCTGATGCACCCCAGGACAGGGCTGGCCCTCCTGGCTGCTAGGGCACTGCTGACTCAGATTCAACTTTCCATTAAACCAAACCCCAAGCCTTTTTCCAAAGGGGTGCTCTTCAGACTCTCGCTCCCTGGTTTGTATATATAACCAGGATTACCCTTTCCCAGGAGCAGAATCTGGCACTTGCTTATGTTAGATTTCATATGGTTGGTGATTGTCCATTTCTCATCTGTCCAGATGATTTCTGTAATTTCTAACAAAATAGACATGACTGAGCAATAGACAACCATGCTCCTCAATGTCTTAAAGGTTTCATAATCACACTGAAGTGGAATTTAGTTAATCAGTAATCAATAAAAAATGGAGGTAAACTTACCAAAACGACTAACACTATCTACTCCATTAATGATTGGATTATAATCTGGATTATCTTCTAGTCCAATCTGTTAAAAAGAAATTGCATATTTTAACAGTACAGGCTTCATGAAAAAAGACTGAATGTTACAGTTTACCACCGTAATTATAGATGATTTAAAGCCAAACAAAATTATTTTGCCCATTTGCTTTTCTGCAAGAACAAATTAGAAAGATACACAAAATTTTTTAATTCAGTGATCACACATTGGAACCAGTTAAATTCAGTTTGAATATCTGCTGTGTTTCAAGGCTTATAATATGACACAAAGATATATTCTGTTTACCTCAAACAAAATTGATAAAGCTCTTAACTTTCCACTTCCTTTAACTGCCTCTTCAAAATCTGTAAACTGATCTGCATCATAGCAGTAGATTTGCATCTGAAAGTAAAAATATTTTCAAATGTTATATATTAAAAAAATGTAAAAATTCAACAATACAATTATTTATATTCCCATTTTGAGGAAAACAACATCCAAACAAAATTTTTTAAGCAAATGTAGGGATTTTTTACCTATCTCGTTTGTGTTATCTGAGAATGCAGAATGGAATTCACCAATAATCATCTATGTAAAAACAACCTCTCCTGGAAAACTATTAAGGATGCAGGAATTACCCTTTCAAGGAGCACAATGCTTTCCATGGATAATACAGTAAGGTGAGATAACTGGACACTTGACCAAGAGTACTTGGTGAAATCAATCTGTACATCAGTGATAATACACGAATAATATGTCAAGATGTCCCTACTGCATCTGCCTTGCAGTAAGTGAAGAAAAGCATTGGTAATATAAGATTACCAGTTTGAGCCCATGTGGGCACTTTGAGCCCACATCTGACTGCTGTCATGAGCATTGGTTTTGTTGCACTCCTTTCTCTCTTTCTCCAGATGCAGCTGGGAAATCTCCAGTGCTAGGTGACCAACGTGGGGGAGTGACTGCTCCTACCAGCTTTCTATGAGACAATGATGGAAGAGAGTATTCTCTGTGATGACTTGTCAGGACAGATGGAGTGTGAGTATTCTCTGTAATGCCTTGTCAGAACAGATGGAGTGTGATTGGGAATTTTTAAGTAGCTAGTGAGGTAAAAGAAATGACACTCTCAGAAGGGACTGCTCCTGGCTTACCACTCTTCCCCATGTATAGGGCAGCCCTAGCATTATTGCTTTACTTTCACATAAAAGTTCAAAATGCTTAGAATGAGAAACAGCACAGTTGCCTGCCACAACTGCCTCTTTTGAACTGGAAGATGACACAATGCCATGTTGAGGGAAGAGAGTTTGGCCTTTGTGCATCCCAGGAAGAGCCACTCCTCTCCTCCACCCCGCTCCCACGCTGCCGCAACCCGTTCTGCCAGACCAGGCAGGGGGACACTGGCCTGGCTGCCGATCAGTGTGTCTGCACCCAGGACCTGCTCACAAGGCTCTTGGCACACCACTGCTAGCTCTTTTCAGCCAGCAACATGAGCCACATTTTGTGTCTGTAAGGCCCAGCAGCTCCCATGGACTCTCAGCAAAGCCCTGACTTTGAAAAGTCCATTTACACTTTGAACAATGAACTGGTGTGGAATATGATGGGCCAAATTTTTAGGAGTTTAATATTTAGTGGGAGCTTTGTCAGATTAGCAGAACTGACATCTAATACCATCTTAGAAGATGGGAAAAATGCAGTTTAGACATTCTCAACATGCCACTAACACATTACACTGCCCTTCTAAAATGCATCATTTATTCTTAATTTGGATTTAAGTGAATGATTATATTTGCAAATAGATTTAAGAGATAAAAAAGGAATTTTGTAGAGTAGTAATGTTGCAGAATCTCAAATTGTTGAAATCATCAAAATCAATTCTATAGTTTACCTCAAGAGGATATTTTTGTCCTTCTAGACTATGTTCTGATCCATCTGACGACGCGTTGCATTTTCCCCAGTGAAAAGTGATCTTGCTTGCTTTGAATATGGTGTCTAACCCACCTCCACTCACGTAATAATCACTTGTCAGGTTAATTTCCACTGAAAAAATTGAGAAAGAGGGAAAAAAAAAGGAGTGTGAATATAAAATCCAGCTAAGGCATCTATAACTCTCATATTTCAGTTTTAGGTGCTAGAAATTAAATATGATATGCTTATTTCTCTGTATTTCATAAGCAATTTGACAGGAAATTGGTTACTTAAACTAAGTAACAAGTGTGGTGATTCACTATTAGCATGGAGAACATGTTTCATTTCATGTTCTAGTTCATAAAATAGTAATTTAATGAAGTGCACTTGGTTTCCTGTTATCTGAAACTAGACACAGAAATACACTAAAAAGCTCAGAAAGCTGGTCTAGCTACCAGCTGGCTGTCTAAGAAAATAAATCCCTAAAGTACATACCTTCCTGAAAGGGTCTGTGTTTCCAACCTATATTTCTAACAAAATGGAAAATACACACCTGCCCCCCATTTTTGCCACAATTCTATAGACAAATCATGAGGCAACATGACAAAAGAATATTTTAGCCACCTCCTAGGAGGACTGTCCTGACGTAAGATTCCTTAGCTGTGGAGCTGTCTCCCATGGGAAAAAGCAATGACAGGTCTTCAGCTGGACATACCTGTACACAAACTATAGAAGGGACAAAGCATTCTGGAGAGAATGAGCAGGATGGGATAGACTGAGGCTCCACATTTTGTCTTTCCTATCTACAGCAACTGGGAACTGCTTGACCTCTTGATAAAACAGCACTAATGGAGTTCATTTTCATTACATACTTTTCCTCAAAACTTTTAAGACTATTTAAACAAGCTTAACAGTTCCTCATATAATATCCAGATTGCTGTAGATGAGAAAGATCTCAGTTCACTTTTAAGGACTTTAAAGAACATTTTCTCAGGGGTGTTTTGAAAAGACAAAGCAATATTTATTTCAGCTAGTAGGGCAGGAGAGAAGTAAGTGATTTGTGTAGTGGTATGTAGGAAGCACATGACAGAAAGAACAGAAATTAGGAACAATGATGCTACACTGAACTGAACTGAGCTAAACCAAACTAAAGCAAAAAGACTAATCTACTTTCTACCATTGGAACTGGTAGAAGGTAGATCAGTCTTTTTGCTTTACCATTGCTCTACCATTGGAACTGGTAGAAGGTCAAAGACAGTTGTTAAGAGCTACCTTCCTCCACACCTATGCCCAAAACAAGGAACAGTACTTCTAACAAGCAGCTTTTAGTTACTGCGTTCCTGGATTTATAAGTGCTTGTAAAAAGATTTGTCTGACAATTTAGATGACACCGTAGGCTTTTTTCATGGCTGGGAAAAATAGGCACTTGTAGGTATAAATCACTTCTTTCTAAAATGTATTTCTAAGATTGGTAAAACAAATCAGAACACAAAAGCACACATTTCTCTTCTTTGATTGTTAGGAGGCGTCTATGTGAGTAATTCAGATGAAATTTTCTATATTATATCTGTCTATGTGTAGGTGATATAAATCCCAACCTGAGTTTTTTGTAACTTCAACTCATCCATGAAATGCTTTCAGATGAGTAGGTAATTTATCAGTACTTTTAAAAAATCATTTTTGCCTACCCATTACAGACTCTAGATATATAGTAATAATTATCATAATTTCACAGCAAATGCCAACTTTCTGTTTAGATTTAATGACATGCCCATGATGGGATGACAGTCACAATGTAATTGCTTTGGCTGTATCTCTCCACGCACATAATTTTTGTTTGTGTGATTTCTGTTTCATTTAGCTACTGTCATCACTGTTGTTTTGTTTATTTATTTAATAGATAAATTCAGAATGCACCAGCTAAGTGAAATGAAAATGATTCAGTAAAAGTCCTTGGTTGGTTGGTCGTCCTTTTTCAGAGCTCTTAACTCCAAACATGAAATCTGACTTTTTTACCTGTTTTTCCAGTGTTGCGAATGAAAGTATCTTCCAAAGTTTCCTTTTCCCATCCATGAAATTTAAGTTTCTTCAGATTCACATTAACTTGGGTAAGGTCTTCATCTATATTAATAGGCGATTGTTTGGCACCATTACAGGCAGAATATTTCTTGCCCCAGTTCTTTTGGTTCAAAGTTCCTAGAAATCAAAACATGTGGGGTAAATACATTTAAATGCAAACTGGTATCCATACATTTTTTATTGTGGTAATGTTAAAACACAGTTTGTAATCTGAGATCAGGGTACCTGCCCTTCTTTTAGACTTTGTCTGTAGCAATATTTAGCACACCTACCACTGGTTCCTACCTTCAGCAGTTGTCATACTCTAAGCACTCTAGACATCAACACATACATTCTTATGAATCTCTAAGGAAAGCATAAAACAACAACAAAGCCCTCATGAACAACGTACATGAAACAAAAAAAGCTTTCAGATGAACATAATCAGCATGCAAAAAACTGTGGGATTGCTGGAAAACGATCCTATCCAAATAACTTTTAACCATACCAATGTTAATGTTCCTTTTGCCCAATGAAGTCATCTATCCGGTAAGGTTTTTAAATACAAAGAAGCAGTAAAATGTTTTAAGAATTTCTTACACAGAGGGGAAAAGGTAAACTGTTTTTACCCTGGAAAAGGAAAAAAGATGAGTGATGCTCTGCCTGAGAGCCTGGTTGTACGGCCCAGCTGTGCCTGTGGAGGGCTGTGCACTCCCACTCCAGCCATCTGTCTCCCTCTGCAGCTGCCCGGCAGAGAGGAGCTCCTGTGCTGCAGCAAGGTCCTTCTCCAGGGCACAGGGGCTCTGTGGCTTTTCATGGGGCCAGTCCAGACACAAAACAGGGACAAAGACAGCATGTCCTTCACCAAAGACTTGATTATTTTCAAGAAATGTGCAACTACTCCACAAATCAGTATGATGCAGTAGCATCAGCTCTGACAATCTTCTTTTATATAGCATACTAATATCAATGGAACGATATTTTGTGTATGTTAATGTGTCTGAAAACATTTAGATATTTTTTCCTGACAGGGATTTCTGGCAATACTTCAAAATGCTAATTAAAACCAAGAGTTAATGATACAGATTCAAGAAAATGGAATTGCTTCAGTTAACTTCCCACTTACTAGTGGTTAAGAGTTGCTATTAGTCTACGCAGTGCATATATTTGAATTGTACTAGATATCTTGAAATAAACCAATGCTCTTTTACAGGCCAGTGTGCCACATCCAAGTCTGTCAGTGAAGATTTGCTATCCTGTACTGCAGGCAAGGACAGCTCTCCTATTGCACTCAGAAAACTCATAAGGGGAAGAAGATATGCAGCCAGTCCTGTAACCATGACAATAGGCAGTAATACGAGATGCTCACCTGGATAGCCAGCTAGAAAGAAACCTGAACTAAATTATTGAACAAGTACAAGTTGAGCAAGTTACCAGTATCACCTTGCAGCATCAGAATTACTGCAGATGGTATGCAAACACATTTACTGCCTGCAAACAGCAACAGAAGAAACTGGCAGGCACAACAGTCAAACAACCTAAAGGGAGATCAAGCCACAGGCTTATGAATGTCAGTATCCTACAGGTGGGGACTTGAGCCCTGTACCAAGCAAGCATTGGTCCCATTGGAAATGGCACACTGGGTAAACTTTCAGCTCCTCCTCAAGTCAGACTTGTCCTTTAGTTGTCAGTTATAATTTATCACCTAGAAAAATAATTCAATATGCTGATTTGTAATGCACTTTCACAAGAAAAGAGAGGCTAACATTTAATCTCTTTCAAAAGTGTCCCTTAAGAAATTCTCAGCTCAAGTCAACCAATACTTGGATATCAATCTGCTCAGGTTTTCTATGGTGAATTTTCTAACAAATATTGAAGGCTTTTTAACATCAAGAAAGAAATTAAAAAATAAGAATTAGAATAGTTAACTTTTAATCAGAAAAGCCTCCAAACAGGGTCAGAAAGGACTCAAATAACAACTCTCAGCTTGCCCTGTGCATCGTTGCAAACAGGCTCCAGTTTCCAGGTCTGATTTCAGAGAGCTCAGTGATTTTCCAAGCTGCAGGAAACTCTTTAAAACTCTCTCTGGCACATTTCTGCCAGTTTGGGTTGAGATGGCAGCCCACAGCCATCCCTTGGAGTTAAGCTGCACTCCCTACTCCATGCTCTATTTCTTTTGCTCCTTTTGCCAAAGCCAAATAACTTCCCCAGACTCCTGCAATTGCCCCAAGGCAGTAGAAATCTCCATTCTCTTTTCACTGACATACCCAATCCTGTAGCTCATCTGAAGTCTCTCCTTCAGATCAGCATCTTTTTTTTTCCAACATACATTTCTGTTATTCTGCTCGTCCCATCACAGACATTAGAACTGACTAAAAACACTACTCGTTTCTTTTTCCCACTATGGTGCTTTTGGGAAATTTCTTCCATGCTTCTTTTGATGAAAGACATTACATTTTTCAGCTTGTCTTTAAATTCTCTACTGTCTATGATTATGTTCAGTAAAAACAAGTAAACTAAAACCAGAAAAACTATGATCTCCTTCCAACTTCCATAGTTTTGTATTTTATAGTTTTGTATGTAGAACTTAAGTTCTTCAACTTGGTAGTCATTACTTTTGGCTCAGTGTGTAATAAAGTCCTAACATGCATCTTGTGCTAAAATTTGCAATCTTTGTTCATCCCAGAAGACAGTGCGTAGCTGTAGCATTGATAAAAAACTATGGAATAAAATGCACAGGAAATCAGTGGCAGGGTCTGATTTGGGGCAGGAACAAGGGGAATCCCCTAAGGAATGGAGTCTGAGAAGGAATGGAGAACTGGAGTCTGGTCATGATGACCCAAATTACATTTGAGCTGCAAAATACATGTTTATGCACGAATTCTGCAAATGCTGGAGCAGATATTGGGTGTGTATATTAGCACACAGTGCTGAACACTATGAGTAGCTTTATAGAGAGAAACAGTTGAGGTTGAGGATCAGATGTTCATACAGATGTTTTTCTGAAGGCTTTTACCTCAGTCTAGCTCTGTCTGGTCCATGGGCCGAATGCCCATTGGCTGCTGAAGGGTGTAAGGACTCTCCTGCAACAAAATTCCTGTTTGGTACCAGTTAAGATAAACCCATGCCACACACAGTGAGACAACTCTATCTCACAAACCAAATCTTAGTAAGTGGGGTGCAGACAGGAGATTTGCTTCTAAAGTCCACTCCTGATCTGAAATCAAATGTTAATGTAAATTCATCTGGTGTAGACAGCAGGTGGTGGAACTGCTGCAGTTTATATAACTTGCTGAAAACCAAAGTAAAAGTGAATGAACTGAATGTTTTTAAACAAGAGCAGATTGTTTTACTATAGGTGTTATGATGGAAATCATAAATCAAAGCTGTGCCAGCCATTTTTAAAAATATTGTTGAAACTGAGCTTTGAAAACGAATTCTCCCAAACTGTGCTTTGGAAATCAGAACAAAAATATACACAATACATCTTCAAGAGTGCACAGAGGAAGAATGTTTGTCAAAGGAGTCAGATCTGCAAAAGTAACTGGCAATTCACAACGAATGGAAATAAAACCAATCAAAGTAGATTAAATGGAGGCCTGCCTATACCATAACCTTTGCCACTCTTGTCCAGGGCAGAATGTCTAAAGAAAATTTTCCTAGCTTTTCTTTCTAGGAAATGCTCATATCTAACTCTGCTCCTCAACCTTAGTCCCTATGACTCCACTCCTACAATGAGTATCCAGATCTCCTTTTGGCTTCCACTTCTTCTCTCACTGAAATAAAGAAATAGAGGTGCTGGAACATGTCCAGAAAGGGCAACAGAGCAGGTGAAGGGTCTGGAGTCCAAATCTTATGAGGAGCAGCTGAGGGAGCTGGGGCTATTTAGCATGGAGAAAGGGAGGCTCAGGGAAGATCTTTAATAAAATGGATGTGAATCCTAGGGTTTATTTTATAGATGAAAGACAGCAGAAAAGAGAGATGGATTCTTCACCTCTACTTAATCTCTTCCTCTCCATTTTTCATCAGCATTTGCTTTCATGATGTTAAAATTACTTCTATAAATATAGACTGGACACACATAGGAGATTAAAGATAACCCCTCTGTGTGGACTGTTAATAATGGATTTGCCTTATCAAAAAATATTATTGACTTATCACTTTGAAGTGTTAAGTGATTTCAATTATTTATTTTTAGCAAACATGTTTTATCTAAGATATGAAAAACAAGAAATAAGGCCACAAAAAGATATGCGCACTTACACTGGGACAAAGTTTAAATTTAGATGCCAAATCAATATTGCTCTGAACTCTAAAATATAGAATCATTATACCAATAGTTGCACAATGCACTCTCTAATCCTCCAAGGCAGAAGAATGATTTTAGCTCTCAATCTGGATGAGTGCACTACTGGCCCAAAGATAGAAATTCTGCCAATATGGGTCTTGGGAATCTTACCACAGCTCGTATTCCAGAGGCCATAACATAACACTTTGCATTCTAGGAAAACATGGTCATCAAAAAATGGATGACTTCAGTTTCACATATTACTGAGTAGAAGGCAATGCTTCTCTGTTATCTTGATCTTCACTGGAACGATTTTAGGGTTTTGTTTTATTCCCCTCCAAAAGCCCCAACTACTCCCACAACCTGATCACGATCAGTCTCATAAGTTTATAAAAATTCTTAAGATTGGAAAATCTGTGAACTTAATGGATGAAATTAGTTGCCCAGACAGAGTTGTAACTACAAAGAAGGAGTTTTGGCTTCCAGGTTTGGGCTTAGCCATTTATTATGCCTGTCTCAGTGATGCAGTTGCTTGGACGATTTCCAGCAGTGGATTTCTTGCCAACATCTCGGTCAAGTTTTCAAAAATAAAATTGTAATGTTTTGATAAAAGAGAGTCAGCCCACAGAGAAGATCCAGAAAAATTTAACAGCACTTAAACCCTCAAAGTTCAACACTGATAGAGTAACTTGCTTTTAAATGAGCAGAAGTCAAATCATATTTATCCCATGGACTTTTTCCATCTCTCATACAGTGACAAAGAAATTAATTCATCACATTTTTTACAGTGGGGTGTAATATCTCAACTAAAGCAAATAGAATTAACAGAAAATTCCAGTTGCTTTGCAACCAGATGCATTCATGCAAGCCAAATCATCTAATCTCTTATTCCATTTAGCACCTTATTCATCTGTTTTGTATCTAAATATCAGCTTACCTAGACTGTACCTTGTGCATTGTGTCTACGTGCACATAAACATGGATTATCTGTAAGAATACCCTGAAAGATGGCACAGTACTATCCTGTAGTCAGCTGAACCCTATCATGTTAATCTTTCCTGCTCCTTATTTAAAATATCCTAGACCACTTACCTCTTATTAAAATCTGCCATAGAAGATGTGTCAGGAAAATACTGATGAAACATTTTGCTATCTTCAGACTGTGGCTCTTTATTCCATTTTTGTTTGCTTGTTTTTTGAACATAAACTATATGCTTTCTTCATATCTACAGTCATGGAGACATTGATCAATAAAGCAGTGAAAGACCAACCAAGTAAGAAAAAATGATTTGGTTTTTTTTCCACTTTATCCCCAGACAGAATAAACTACAGTTGTTGAGATACAGTGGAAAACTAATCAGTTCTATCAATACAATGCCTATCTGGTATTTTCTCTTCCTGGGACTCAGTCTGATGATTCATAGTCAGACTTAGTGAATTACTGAACAAAATACATAGGAAGATGAATGCCAGTGGATAGCTTTCTTTCATAATAGCAACTGTTTGCTGTTCCTCTTCTTTCATTGCCTAAAAGATCTGGCCATTGCAGGTTAGTTAGAAAATATGCAATCAAATACTTCTGTGTGAGAGAAATACAGATTATCACAGATGCTCCATCTGCAGGGCACTCAATGGGACAGTTGTTCAGACTAGGAGAAGGATTATGGGAGAAATTCAGTAAACCTGTTAAGGTTTTTTAAGGTACCTCTCTTTTATTATTCTCATCTCATTGCTGCTGAATCTGCATACAGCTGCAGCTAGAGAATCATGTAGTTAAACATAATGAAAACTTGCCACATAATTTTTTATAATTACTCTAGTGTTATGATCTAAGCAATATTTTTCAACTAAGTATTAGGGAAGGAAGTTTGGTACAGTGCCGAATGAGAAAATGTCCAGTAAAAAGTAACACATTTTTCTTCCTGCTTTATTTAATTCTTGACAACATATGAAGCTCTAATTAGGCTTCATAACTTCAAACCTTGTTCCAAGGAATTCAGATTGTAGTGGTTATTTCTTTTACCTTCAATAATACTTTAAAGCATGAAACTGAATACAATACTGTTGAGTGACAAGGATAATTTCAAGACCACAAATAACCAGAGCTGAAAACAGAACTGGAATACATGGAACCTACTCACTTTTAGTCTAATAATAAGCACCAAGAAACATGGCTTATTTTCATATAACATACACATATTTTAATTAGCTGTCAATGTGTCATGGCAACATTTGGTCTCCCACATGAGGGTGTTTGGTCTTCCACAAGAAGAATACTCCCCACCTGTTTTTCAGCTGCTCCACATGCTGCTAGCAGGGAAGGAAGAATAAAATGGGAAAATCGCAGCCTTTTTCCCCTCAAGCTGCCTCTGATTTGGAACATAATAGCAACATTTTTAAACATGGTGCAGCCCCGTGAGCAGTTCATCTGTACTTCCTAGGAATAGAGCTTACTCCCAAACATATGACCACTGTACCTAGAATAAGTGGATGTTTATTGTTTTTCTGTTGGTGAACATGGGCATAAATGAAGCTCCCTCTTCCCCATATCATGCAAGTACCATTTTATGAGAAATTGAATGGCTGCAGATGAAAGAAATTGTGTAGACACAAAGGTTGCAGCAATTTTAAACAGGCCTAAAAAATGCACTTTAAAGGACTCTCAGCTGGAGCAAAGGAAGAGGAAGCTATAACCTACTTCAAGCACAGCATTTAGCACCTGTCTGACAAGTGATAGTTCATGCAGTCCCAGGAGATGAGCACAATAAAACTCATCTTCAGCAGCAAGAAACCTCATTTTTGCTGGAGTACAGATCACCATCTAAGTCTAATGACTCGCATTATGGCACTGTGTTAGTCTTCACTTTTCTCTCCTCATTATTACAAAGTAGACTCTACTGTATTTTAGAATTTATCTTGTGTGACAAAACCAGGTACTCCAGGCACACTGTTGTAAAGAAAAAAATGCAATGATGAATTTTAGAATAGAGTATATAATCTCCTTCTCAGCTCAGCAGATCTAACAATATTTGCTTTCACTGAGAAAATAAATATAGTTTCCTTTTCTCTTCTATTCTGGTATGACCTCCCTCCTGTCCTCTTTCTTTCCTCTTTCTTTCCCCTGCTCTCTTCCCTCTATTCTCCCTCCCTCTTGGACCTTTAAATGTTAACAGGCAATCTGTTTAGTTCCATGAGAAGTCTTGTTGTGGTGTTGTGGTATAGCATAGGTGTTCATTTTCCTGTTATCAAACACATGCATTACTATGTTGCTACCACCTAGGAAAACAACTTGGGTCAGCACAAGTCTCTCTAGAAGAATAACACATTTCATAAAGGCCACAGTCATGAGTTCTGATGCAAAGCCTGCTGAATTATAAAAATAATCCACAAGTAGGCTTTGAATCAGATTGGCTGTGAGCATATAAACATCACTATTGAACAACAGTAGTGGAACTGTGAATGCAGAAGTCCCACAAATAGCCATCAAAAAGGTCAGCATTTAATTCTGAACAGCAAAAAGGCATTTATTTCAGCTGTAAAGAATAACATAAAGATCATAAAAAGCAAGGACCTAGATAAATTTAAACCAAAGCAAGACGAATATAAGTATAAAAGACTATTGGATTACATCACTGACCAGGGAGTCTCAGAGGCTGCCTGCAGAAAAATTACCCTAATGTCCAAAATTACATACCACTAATTCTGGTTTCTTGCTCCCTAGGTTCTCATTTTCAGACAGTTTCAATTTGTATAAAATGAAGCTCATAAATACCTCCAGAAGAACATAATATTGTAGGAAATTCGTATTACTTTTAGCATATTTTAGCAGGATTTAGTATCACACTTCTATGGGAATTTCAATACACATTCTGTTTGCATAATGGTAAGGATAAAACGAGGTGATGGACAGAAGTGTGTTATACGGAATTATATTGAGCTATATGGATTTCTTACACAGAACCATAGCTTATGCATGTTTATCTACACAATCGCTTCTCATATTTTATTTTCTACTTTAGAAAGACAATTCTAGTTCATAAAATGGCCTTTTTGGCAAAGATTTTTGACTACAATAACTAAAAACTTTAATTCTCTTTCCCTTACCTCCCCAAAATAAAAGGAAGTCCTTCAAAAATAAAATCAAACCCCTCCTAAAATTACACAAACTTTCCTTCACTAATAACATTATTTTATTTAGACAAAATATAATTTCAGCATTACCATTATGTTTACATTTTGTTCAAAAACTTTGTACAGATAATTTCAGAACTGCCATAGCAATGTCAGTGGATGTACATAACTGTTCCTCTGATAATCCATGTTAAGTTTAAATAATATTATTACCTGATTAGACTTTTTTGAGATGATCATATCCTCAAAAACACTCTTTCTAAACTCTTCCATTGAGAGATATCTTACCCAGTCTTGAAGTGATAACAACATTAAGTAAATCACACAGCAGATATTTCTTTCAAGTACTTTTTGCACAAACAATTTGTGCACATCTGTTTTTCCTTTACAAATGTATAAAAAAATCCTAACTATCTTTTATAACCTTTCAGTACTAAGGGCTCTGAAAGTCACTTTCAATGCTGAGTAGTTATTCTCAAGAGTGCAGAGCTAAAAGCTATTTAGCAGTAGGTGAAATGCACCTCAGATTTGGACCTTGCTGCCATTGACAGGATTTTCCTTCCCAACTTTTGCATTCTCTCTTACAATGCAAAATGTTTGAAATGAGGACGGAAGCAGCATCAACTGGACAGAGGTACACAACTCAGGCATCTTTGGGCAGTTGTGGTCTCACATCTATCTCAATCAGCCAGTAAGTTCTTGTACTTTCTTTAGTCTCACTGTGATAAAACTTACCTAAAAAGTCTTGCTGCTTTTAGGAGCACAGCTTTTTACTTTGTATTTTCTGAAATGAAGAATTCATTGCACTGCTTGTGCTCAGAAACAAAAACTGTTGCCTACCTACTGTACCTAAGACAAAAGTTCAGAGTGGGGAAGTTTTCATATCAATATTAAAGTTAAATTCACTAAACTCTTAAACAGTTTAGTAATTTCTTTTACTATTACATGGCTATTACACAGAACTACTCAATCTAATATAAAATCTTCTTCCATGAAGATTGGTATAATAATTTTTCTTTGTCTTTTCTCCATGAAGAAAATATTTTTTCATGTACACACATAGGAAAGTAGAAGAGGATCTGAAGATCATGTTTCTTGTTTTTGTCACATTACTATGTAGGGATCAAAATATAAAGTACACTTTTTACACCTGCAAATATTGCATTTTTACTAAAGGAACAATTTAAGCAGGAAGAGATCTAGAATAATTTATCACAGTGGAATAAATGTAAGGAATGACTCTTGGTCTGTTTATCTACTTTAATCAAGAAGTTATTCTGGCAGGATCAAGAGTAACACATGGTATTCCTGACCCACTAACATCACCCAACCATTAAGTGTCTCCCAGTGCAGAGCAGTAATTTTCTTCTACACAGAATTATGCTATCACTCACATAAAGGATATTAGTGAGTCCTCAGAGGAGACTGAATGCACACAAGTAACTTCAGTACCAAGTCATCCCAAGTACTGAAGAATCCAAACACTTGATTTTTAGAGGGAGATCAAATTTTAATGAAATTTTATCTATTGCTGCTTCTCCTTTCATTCTCGCTCTTGTTGGAAACTATCAATTTTATACTCAGGAAGAAAATTAAACTACCTGTAACATCTTATCTTGAAATTAAATATTTTGAAAACAGACTCACATTTACTGAATTACTCCAGACTAAAAATTTCCAGACAAGAAACTTGTCCATTCAGTCTGCAAAGAGTTGGACAGCCATTACTGAAACAGGTCTGCAGGCTGTTAGGACGAAATCTCCCTGGTAGATGTCTATTGTGATTAACTGAATTGCAGTTAAGGTAAAGAGACCAAACCCCATTACAGTTCATAGATACCCGAATTTTCACCAAAAGCCCCCCTAAATATTCTATCACTGTTTGTGGGCTAAGGCACTGTCAATTTGACTAAGCTGAGGAACCAAAATCAAAGCCCATTTAGGATTGTCATCCCTTGCCACAATCTCTCAAGGCACAGATCCAGCTGGTATGGGCCTAGTGACCCTCAGAGCACACAGCCAACAGCACCAAGAGGAAAGCAAATCCCTGCAGCTGTGCCTCCTGCCATTCAGGGACATTCAAGACAATGCTCATTTTAATACAACATCCCAGCAGTAAGAACCAGGTAGTGTATTTGGCACAATGTGATTATGCTCCTCAGCCAAAAGAAAATTATTCACCGTCCATATTTTGCATTTTCCAAGAGAACGCCTGAGAATAGTCAAAAGGGAAGGAGAACAAGTCATCTTCACTTGTTCTGCCAGTGCTGTCACATGGTGAGGCTAAATTCAAGCATCATTGGGCCTTAAGAAGATAATGAAAGGGATGGCTGATTTTGTAGCCCAGCAGCTGGAGCACTCAGCAGGGAAAGAGCAAGGATGACACAAATGGGCTGAGGCAGCCACCTTTCTGCTAACTGGTGTATTCTGAAGAAAATATCTCCCCCTTGGGCTATTTATGTGCCCAATGTAGGTGCCTAACTTTAAATTGTGAAATTTAAGAAGATATACCTTCCCTACCATCAGCACTATTACAACGGGACACACTAAACCTTTGTGCTCTTGAGAAGTCTACTCAGAACTTACTGCAGAATTCCTCATGTAGCTTCCACTAGCACACATAAACCCTAAATCAGTGTCTATTTCTTCTGTAGTATTTCTCTGGTGTTTTGATTCTCATTTGAATTAGGTGTCAGCCTCACAACCAGATCAGTGTGCACAGTCAGCTATTCTGGTCACAGAGCATACTGACGGCCTTGTGTATCATTAGTCTGTTCATAAAAATAGATCATATTTCTGTAGCAAATCAGATTCCAATTACAGCAAGTAATTTCTAAAAATTATTAAATAGAATCAATTTCTAGTTATTTTATAGTTGCTATTCCAGCTCAATGGCTAGTGTATGCAATATGGCAACAAATAGCACTGCATACATTTAAAGTTTTCTGACACGGTTCCATAACTATTTAATCATAGAACCATAGAATGCCAGGTTTGAAAGGACCTCAGTGACCATCTTGTTCAAGCTATCTTAGCAAAAGCACAGTGTAGAAAAGAAGGCCCAGCACCTTGTCCACCTGAATCTTACAAGTGTACAGGATGGGAAGTCCACCACTTCCCTGGGGAGATTATTTCAATGTCTGACTGTTCTCACTGTGAAAAATTTTCCTCTAGTGACCAATGTCACAAAACCTCTGTTGACCTAAATTTGCATCAAATCATGATGCCTAATTACTATATTCTCAAACAAGAAACTGAGGTTGCATATTGTCAAAATTTAACCCCTACCAACAACTAAATACCACGCAGACGTTTGCCCACTCCCCACACCCCTGTGGAATGGGAAAGATAATCAGAAAAGAGTTAAATTCATGGGTTGAGATATGAACAGTTTAATTGGAAATTACAGTAAATTACAATAGTAATATTAATAATAACAATAACAGTAATGAAAAAGGAGAGGAAGAGAGGAATAAAACCCAAGAGAAACAAGAGATGCACAATAAACTTGTCATCACCCACTGACCCCATTCCCAGCAGCAATTGGCTCCCAGCCAATTCACCTGAGTTTATAGACTGAGTTTGAGTCTGTAGGGAATACCACTTTGGCCAGTTTGGGTCACCTGCTCTAGCTGTGCTCCCTCACAGGTTCTTTGCACCTCCTCACTGGCCGAGCATGGGAAACTGAAAAGCCCTTGACTTAAGGTAAGCACTACTTTGCAACAGCTAAAACACCAGTGTGTTATTAACATTATTCTCATACTAAATTCAAAACACAGCACTGTAGCAGCTAAGAAGCAGAAAATTAACTGTATCCAAGCCAAAACCAGGATACATGAAAAATAATTGAGAAAATTAGAGAAGAAACCTCACCTAGTTTATGCAAAGTATAAACCAACCAGGTGTATTCTACACCACAATGTATCAGTCTCCTCTCTCTCTAATTCTTTGAGGACCTGTGTATGACTTCTCACTAATTAGGGTAGCTGTGGGTGACTAATGTAGGCATTAATTACAATTGGGGTGGAAAAAGTGGCAAAAGGTTATGATCATTAAAGAGAAGACACAACACCTGAGTTTCTAGCTAAGGCATATCACACAGGCAAGATATAGCCTTGTTCAGCCCAAGTACTGAATCTTTATCTCTTGGTATAGTTTTGAAGGTATGAAAAGGTACTCTCATTCTTGAAGAATTTGCACAACATTTACACAGAGATTTCAGTCTAAGGGAAATTAAAAAAACCCTGTAGGCAAATTATATGATTCTTCTGCATCATTTCTAAAATAGTGAATAACGTATTACATTAGAAGAAGGTGGGAGCTTGGGGGTGGGAAAGCAAGGCAAAAGAACTATGTAAATGAAAGTTTCTGAGAAAATGCAGAGACAGATTCTTGCATATGTAATTGTGAAGTCTTTAAAAATAATTTCTCTCTGCTGTAGGCAACAACAACTTTTCCCATCATGAGAACAAGCTCTATCTTGGAATAATACCCAGAATCTTTTGTTTCCAGTACAGCCTACTTCCCTGTGGGGTAACATCAAATCTAGAAGACTCAGTGAGTGGAGTTTCCATGGAATTGTTTCTGCAAAGAACAGATGTTTTTGACTTCACAGAAAATACTGCCAGTTTGTGACTGTGAGTCACAGAAGATCTGGTGAAAACCATTTTTCTTCTATATTGCCTGTACTTTTGCTAATATCCTGTCACACTGCAGTTCTGATAAATAGTTCCTTGACTCATTGTTGTCTTTGAAACTCTTATTCTGTGGAGATTTACCACTGCAAACTTTTATTGAGACTCACTCACCCTTATCATCTCTTAGCTTGCCATGTTCTTTTATCTCCTTCCTTCTCTGGTTTTGTAATGATCTGCCTTTTGTGCGAGATTCTTACTTAGAATCACAGAACAACAGAACAGTTGAGGGTGGCATGGATCTCTGAGGCTCAGTGTAAAACCCCCCTGCTCAAATTAGGTCATCTAAAGCCAGTTGCCTAGGACCAGGCTTTTTAACATCTCCAGGCATGCAGATTCCACAATTCTGGACAACCTGAGTCAGTGCTCAGTTTCTGTCACAGGAAAAAAAAGTGTTTCCCAAAGTTTAAAGGGAACCTCCTGTGTTTCAGATTCTGCCTGTTGTCTTCACTGGATTCTCTCTAATCTCAGAATCATAAATCACAGAATGGGTTGGGTTAGAGGGGACGTCAGAATCATCTAATTCCATCCCCTCTGCCACGGACTGAAGCACCTTTCACCAGACCACATTGCTCAGAGCATCATCAATACATTCATGACTGAGGACTCCAGGACAGTATTCCAGGTGTGGCCTCACCAGGGATGAGTACAGGGCAAGGATCACCTCCCCCTTTCTGCTGGCATCACTCTATCCGGTGCAGCCTAGGTCAACATTAACCTTTGTTTTTTTTGTGCTGCAAGGACACATTGTTGACTCATGACCACCAGGACTCCCAGGTCCTTTTCTACAAAGCTGCTTTCCAGCTGGCTGTCCCACAGCATGTGCTAGTGCCTGAGGATTTTCCTTCCCAAGCGCAGAACTTTGCACTTTCCTATGTTCAACTTCATGAGGTTCCTGTCAGCCCACTTCTCCTGTCTGATGAAGTCCCTCAGCACTCCTCAGAGTTGTATATCATCAGCAGTCTTGCTGAGGGTCCACTCTACCCCATCATCTGAATCACTGGCCAAGACAGACAGTATTATTCTTTTCCAGTATTACTCTTTGTCCATCATGCTGAACCTTGTAAAGAAAAAAATAATATGAGCTTGTTAAATCAAGTCAGAAAGAAAATGTCTTCACCAGACCTACTTAAACTCTATCAGAGCTAAGAGGTCTTGAGTTAATACAAGTACTCTGCATGGCCATCCTGGGCCCCTCTCATTTGTGAGATGAGTTGAGCACACTACTCCACAGCTTGGAAAAATCATATTCCATGGGCACATTGGCAACATCAGTAGGCATAGCCTGAAGAGCACTGCTCTTGCTTCTGCACTGTCAACCTGTAATATTACTGCTATTCCACCAAACTGAAATACTGATGGACACTTTGAGGGTCTCATGATGCTGGCATCCAGTCTCATCAAGGAGGCATTTTTGTCGACAATTGTGTCCTTGTCCAACTTCTTAGCTGAGCAGAATTTAATTAAAACTTGTCTCCTGAGAACACTTGATCACTGTTCAAATAATCCTCAGCTTGCAGACACAGAGCATTAAGGGAGTTTTACTCCCTGCCCTTGCCCACTCTGCATTCCCATGTCCTTTGACTTGACTGCAGCTGTATATCTGCATAAACTCCCCCCTTCAGATTAGGTCTGACAACTCCCTCTTTGATAATAAGTAGAGCCCATTGAAAGACTGTAAAGCTTGATCTAACCTTTAATTTGGTACATAATTTAATTTCATATTAGGACAAACTCTGAGTTGCATAAGATAAATATTACCATTACACATATCATAATGGTTCCCTTGTTAGTTATGCTGCTGCTGATTGCTAAAAATTTGGCAGATGTCCTTCTCCAGATGTGCTACTTAAATAGCCATTTAGGATAGAGAATTTCCAGTCCTCTGCATTACAATTTTTACAGTTCTCACCCTGTACACAGTGGGCATTTTATGGAGCACAAATATGTAAGAACTTACTCCATTTTAACTGATTTTAAAAACAAAATGTTTCTTTACACATACTTCAGGAAACAAAGTGTCATTGGCAGAATACTGTTGTCTCTTTTGTATCTGGCCAGGACCGAAATGGTGGTAGCTGACACTGAAAACAAATTTTCCAATTTTCAGCTGCAGTGGCTAATGAGTGCTTAAGGGATAACTTATGAGAGAGGTAAATAAAGGGAGAACTTGCATTCAAGAAGGGTGATTAGTGTTGTGGGTTCCTGTCAAGCATTAACTTGACAGCCATGTTTGAGTCAACAATATTTTTGTTCTCTCCTCCCGACTGAGAGTATTGTATCAAAAAGGGTCATCAGTTTGCAAATCTGGCATCTACTTACATTGTTTAAAAATCTTACAAGACTCCCATTAGCATAATGGGTCCTGACATATATTTCCTAATTTGCTGTATGATATAACTACTGTGGACAACTATAATCATACTCCAATAACTGCTTTCAAAAGAGGTTTTTAAAAATTGCTCTATTGATCTGAGATGTAAACTGCATCTGCGATGGTATAAACAATATGTCCTGTGAGACGACAACATTAATATTTTATTACTAACTTCTTGCACAGCCTCCTACATGGCCTGTGGAATGTAAAAACAACCTTCATTGAAGCAGAGGAGGAAAACCAAAAAGTGAGTATATAAATAAATTCAGAGAAATATTTAGTAATTTCAAGATTGCATAAGCTGCATTTCTGCTTAAGATGTTGGCTTTTAAACTGCAGGTTTGCTGCCCTGCATAGCATTTAAAGGATGCTCATTGCAAAAACAAAACCTGGTCAGTCATTTTCAAGAAAGTCAGATTACTTGGTTTGAAGGAGCACATTTGTCATTTGACATCACATTGTCTATTTTTAGAGGATGCTTTCTCATGAGCATCCATATGCCATTGTTTTACTCAAACAAAAAGAAGAAACTGGGGGGTAACATGGACAGAAGTTTCTGGCCATGTCTCTGCAGCAGCGCACAGGCTCAATGCAATATATCTAATGCATCTGGTAAAATACGCTTCACAGCCGAAGGCAAATGGACTTGAAGGGGAGAGCCAGTGTTCATAAATTAATTGCCTTTTTCTCTTCACTGGCTATATTGAAGGCAGGCACCTTTCAAAGGTCAGTCCAAATGTCCAATCAATTTTCTCTTAATGGCAACGGGAATGATGGCCACAGATCATATTCCACCGCATCTGCACTAGTGATTAGAGCATTGGATGAGGAAGCACTGATTTGAATTTTTGGGTTTATTTTTCCTGAAAGAGTTATGCCAAGACATTGAGAAAAGGCCTAACCAGTAAAAGAGAGAAGTGTCCATCCTTTCCAAGAAGGCTGGGCTGCTGAGGTCTCTGGGCAGCAAAAGACCTCTGTTCTCAAGCTGAAAAGAAGCCTGACTTCACCTTGTGGTTTCAGCATTAAGGGTAGGGGAAGGAGGACAAGGGAACCGCCTGAAGTTTTGTCTCTCCTTTTAGGTCTTGTTTTTGCCTTTTACTCAGAGATAATATAATCTGAGAGGTGGGGAAGCTTAATCTGGAACCTCAATTCCAATTTTCCTATCTAATTTGCAGGAAAATTGCACCATACTGTGGGAAGAAGAAAGGAGCTGTACAAGGTTAGATAAGACTAGTTTCAGTTCATGTAAGAGCCTGCCACTTTGTAAACTCTAAGCTGCAAATTTATGTGGAATGTGCAGAATGGAGAGCACAAATACATAAAAAGAAAACCGAATGTATCCTCAAGGGGCATTTCCAATGGAAAAGTATTTCTTGATTGTGCCTTTTATTTCACTTTAACTAATTAATAGCAGTGGAAGCTTCATTTGAAAATAAAGAAGAGGACAAGTGATACTTGAGCCTGATGAACATGATGCCCTTATGCAGAGATAGACAGCCCTGCTCCTCATACACACCAGCACCTGTGTGCTCTGCTGGCAGAAAATACTCCAGTGATTCCTGACAACTAGAATAGTCACTCCATGGGTTATAGAAATACATCACAGGGAAGAAGAAAGATGTTTTGGAAGTGACAGAGACATTTTTTCCTGGCTGCACCTCTGCCTTCGAATCAGCAAAGTGCACAGGCCTGTAAATTACAGTGTCTTAAGTTCCCAGTAACCTCAAGGGACTGCATAGCTAGAATCAGGTCCTAAATGTGTATATAAATGTATCTTAGGCTAAAATAACGTGCTTAAATGTACTCTTATAAAGTACCAGTTTACAATAAAAACATGCAAAAAATTTAAAGGGTCATCTCAGTGCTCTGGGCTGCTCAGAAAACAGGAAGTAGTTTGTGTTTTTAAAGAACATATACAAAAAATTTGTGAGGATATGTGGATGAAAGCCTGACATTTTAAAAAGTGACTACAATTGTTTTTTGTTGGGTTGGTTTTGTTTGTAACTATTCCATCTCTAGTCATAAGTTCTGGCTCCATTCTGCAGTATCATTATGACACAAAAAAGAAACCTAACATTATCCTCATAGGCCCATGAATTCATCATACACCCCAGGGCAGCTACCTCTGAGAATATTATAAGGAATGTTTCAGCTAGGCAGAAAGCAAAAGAGTGTGACATAAAAGAAAGTGATTCACCAACAGCAAATGCATGAGCACCAGTGATGCACAGTGATACTGCTGAAGGAAGCTGTTGCAGGTTCTGAGACAGCAGGCAGGAAAAGCTGATTTCTCATATAATCTCATTAAGATAAAATGTGAATGCTACAGCAAATACAAAGCAGACACTAGATACTACTAGCTGAGAGAATAGGTGACTCAACTATTTGTAGGCTCTGTGAAATAGGGCCCTGCTCATCCACAGGGCACACAAATGCTGAACAGGATAAAAGCAGAACAAATGCAAACTACTCAACCCTCAGGCTCCTCTGACAGTGAAGTCAATACATTCCAGCTGCTGACAGTCCAGATGATCTGAGCTGCTCAGTGGCACAAGAAAGAAAATACTGCCTGCCTTCAGTGTTCTGACTGCAGCCTTGCAGTAGTCCAAGAGATAGAAAATGAAATCAAATTAAATTAAATCTATTTAATCTCAAATTGTCTGCAACAAATGTCCAAAGAAAAGCAAATTATTTTGGATTTCAGAAAGGAATCCAAAAGTTTTGGAAGAGTAAGTGGTTGATAAAACCCACAAAAAGTTATGAACTTAGAGTTATAATAAATTTTCAATGTTAAATTTGAATTGTAGGAGCAAATCAGGCAAGCCCCAGAAACAAGTCTGAGTAACTTAAGAATTTACTTTTCTCAGACAGAGGTCTCCATCTTACTGGATTCTACTGCAATTCCATTCAAAATAATTACAGTAGTCTAAATCACCCAGGTAGCATTAAATTATTTCAACAAATATTTTATGTCAGGGCATGGTGTCAAGAGCTTGCCTAAGAAAGACTTGCCTTATACAGAAACTGAGTTTATAAAATAAAAACTACCTCATCCTTCCAGAATCCAGATCCAAAATAAGGACATATCAGGCTTTCAGAGAAATGCTGTGCCTTTTTTTTTTTTTTCTCAGAAGAGAGAACTTGCACATTTTTTGTGTCTCTTTATAAAAAACCTGATAATTTTGTCCGGAATACTCCCTGCAGCCCCTCCTCCCACAGCCTCAAAATGTCAAAACTGAGGAAATCACCCAGCATAGAAAACAATTTTCTTAGACAAATTTTTAATGATTAACAAAGTCGTGAAGGTTTGAAAATCTGGGTAATTTCAGGAATGGTTGGTAGTACTCTCTTTGTCTAAGCAATGACGTGGACATGAGGTGGTGTTTGAAAGATGATTAAATTGGGTCTTACATTGCCCCAAAGCATCACAGATGTGCAAGACTGAAAGGTCATCTGAGTCCTTTCCTTCATTACAGGATCAAGTTTAATCAGATTTAATAATCTCTCACTAATGCTTGTCTTCCCCATTTTTTTGAAAGAACTTCAATAAGAGGGATTCCATGGCCTTTCTAAGCAAACTGAATGGAGCTATATTTTCCTATCATTGCACCTCAGCCTTTTCATCTGCAGATTAAACTGATTCAACCTTGTCACTTCAGTGGAATTGAGAACAACTGACACCTTTTAAATATTTGAGAAATATTATCCTAACTCCCTTTTCTACACTAACTTATTTCCTTCAGTTATCTCCCAAGGATTTTGGGCTTTCTTAGACACCAATCATTCTTTTTGGTTCTTCTCTGCACCTTCTCTCAATTTGTCACTGTCTCTTCTACAAGTATGCAGCCCAAGGATAAATACAGAAGTACAGCTGAGATATTCCTAGCGACAAGTAGAGCAGAATAATTGCCTCCCATGCCTTATACATCATTCCTGTTAATTCACCTCAAAATGGGACTGCCTTTTCTGCAATGACAACATATTGTTAATTCAGATGCAATTATGGCTAACTGCCATACAGCCACCTAACCAGCCAGTACCCATTTTGCATCTACATGTTTGATTTTCTTTTCTGGTGGGAGTAATTTGTGCTTGCTGTTATCACTTTATTGACAAATTCTATTTGAATAATTTCAGAACCCTTTCTCAAGTACATTTTGAATTCTTACTCTGTCACCCAAAATTCTTGCAACTTCCAGCATGGTGTCTCCCATGAACTTGTAAATGCCCTCCCTTCTGTTACCTGAGATGTTAGTGAAAATAGTGAACAAGTGGGATCACATCTAGGGGGATTTCTTGCATACTTCTTGAAAGGATTTATGAAACTATTCTCTATTTTCACATTACCATAAACTTTTTAAAAATCTACATCATTCTTGATTGTGTAGAAAAAGCTGTATTTGCTTGCATTATTTTGAACTTCATACTTCCATAGACTAAAACAATAGCTCTGGAATGTCCAAATGTAGCTGTTCACCTTAGAGAGGTGACAAATATGAAGTTTCATGACAATTTACCATCAATGTCAATTTTCACTGATGATCTACTTTGCAGAATAAAGTTAATAAGCTTGTAATTTTTCTTGGAATGTAAAACAATGAGGGGTCTGCATGGCAACAGCCAATTGCCATTGGGTGTTATGAAGTGATTACTCACCTAATTGCCAAATACTCCTAGTTTTGCTATGATAATTTGTAAAGTAATTTGGTAATTTTTACACACTGAAAGTAAAATAAATATTTGCACTCAAATTCTCAGTATTTTTCATATCTGCTCCATCATTGCTAAGATCCATACATAAAAATTTTGTTTAGAAACATACTCCACTGTTATTGTGATATAAATTGGTCATAACTATAAGGTAGGACTGAATTGTAGTTTAATTTTATTTTAAGGGATATCTTTTTCACTGATTTCAGTTGGCTTTAGTTCAGGCAGTAACACTAAAGTTTGAAATCTGAGTATAGGTAATTAGTAGCAGTTGTAAAATTGTGTACCTACTTAGCAATAATTTAAATGTTATTTACATAGGAATTTATCAAAGAGATTTATCTGTGGATGATAGCATAATAAAGGCACTAACTGTATATTAAGTATTCATATAACCATTTATTTTTAGACTATAAATCATTGCAATGTAGTGATGCTTGAACAGGAAATAAATTTACAACATAAGTGATATTTCACCTAGGATATAGAATATTTTATAAGTCAACTTCCTTATATTGCCTCATGTTCATGAAGGCAGTTGTGTTAAAGTGAGGCTGAATGTGTCTGTAGAATTTGAATGAGAACACAGAACATAGGTGATTTCAAAATTGAGATACTGTGGAAGAAAGAAAGGAAATGAAAGGGAAGGGAGGGGGGAAGGGAGGGAGNAATACCTCTGGAAAACAAAAAATCTGTAATTTTTTAATTGTGCTGAATAGATCAGTAAATATCGCAAATTGTTACCATATTATCCTGTTACTGTTATCACCCAGCACTAACAACTCAGTACTTTGGCTACGAGAAAAGAAGAAAAATAGTAAGCAGCAGTAAATAGGAAGTACTAGGCTGTGTGTGTGCAGGAAGCTCTGGAGATTCTCAGTTTTGCTAATTTCACCTACTGAGGACATGAGATGTGAAAACACACCATCACAAGGAGGTCCAGTATAGCATATGGGAAAAACAGCCGACCTTGAGAAAAACAGTATTAAATATGGCATGAAATTCAACAATACAATTTGTAAAGTGATACATTTAGACAGTAGTGGGAGTTTTTGTTACTAAAAAGAATCTCAACATAGGAAAAACATGGGGGAGGAGGAGAATCAGACCATGTCTGACAGTCTCAGAGGGCTGTAAACTGATGGAAAGGCAAGTGTGCACTGAAGTTCTAACCATGCAATTCCTAGTAAAGATAATGAAGCATTATCTCTGCAAAAAGTCCAGGGGACAGTTCCTGTAGGATAATTGCATGAGATGCTGGCTGAAGACAAAATAATTTTAGATGAAACATAATTGAGCAGAAAAAAGCTAGTGTAACAATCAAAGGGGGACAAGAGACCAGATTATTGTGGTTTAACTTAAAAAACTAACAGGAAAGGGATATCAATGCAGGTAAATTTTGCCAATAGAAAGAAACTCCCCAAAGAACAAACAAAAAAAACAGTCAATTCTACCAGAAGAACCAGGTTACCTCAATGGTCCAGTAATACAGCTGATTTGGAAATCCAAATCAGTTTGGCTGGATGGCCAAGTACAGAGAGTGCTGGTGAAAGGAGTTAAACCCAGTTGGCAGCCAGTCACAAGTGGGGTTCCCTAGGGCCCAGTACTGGGGCCAGTTCCATTTAAGATCTTAACCAATCATCTGAATGAAGGGCTCAAGTGCACCCTCAGTCAGTTTGCAGATGACACCAAGCTGGGCTAGACTACTATCTGCTGAGGGTCAGGAAGGCTCTGCAGAGGGATTTGGACAGGCTGGATCAATGGGCTGAGGGCAACTGGATGAGGTTCAACAAGGCAAAGTGCCAGGTTCTGCCCTTGGGTCACGACAACCCCATGTAATGTTCCAGGCTGTGGCCCAGTGGAAAAATGCTGGGGGTGCTGGTTGTCAGCTGAACGTGATCCAGCATGTGCCCAGGTGGCCAGGAAGGGCAATGGCATCCTGGCCTGCATCAGAAATAGTGCAGCCAGCACCAGGCAAGGGAGTGGCCCCCTGTACTTGGCACTGGAGAGGCCTCAGCTTGAATCCTGTGTCCAGTTTTGGGCCCCTCACTACCAGAAAAACATTGAGGTGCTGGAGCATGTCCAGAAAAGGGCAGTGAAGCTGCTGAACAGTCTGGACCACAAGTCTGATGAGAAGCAGTTCAGGGAGCTGGGTATGTTTATTCTGGAGAAAAGGAGGCTGAAGTTAGCACTTATCACTCTTCAAGTCCCTGGAAGCAGGCTGTAACCAGGTGGGGGTCAGTCTCTTCTCCAAGGTAACAAGTGACAGGACAAGATGAAATGGCCTCAAGTTGCATGAGGGGATGTCCAAATTGGCTGTTAGAAAAAGATTCCTCATCCTAAGGGTTATCCAGTACTGGAAGAGGCTACTCAGGGAAGTGGCTGTGTTACCATCCCTGGATGTATTTTAAAAATGTGCTGCTTAAGGGACATGGTTTAGTGGGGGACTTGGCAGTGTTAGGTTAACAGCTGGTCTCAATGATCTTAAGGGTCTTTTCCAATGTAAATGATTCTTTGATTTTATAAAAAGTCAAGAATGGATTTCTGAGATAGTCTTTCAGTGAAACTGTGAAGCAAAATATTACACCTATTTTTAAAACAGATTTCTATTAATTTTATGTAAGAGTTAGATGGCATGATTGCCTGTAGCAGCAGTGTTGGAGTTGGGGAGTTCATACATGGTGCCAATAACAAAACCCTGAACATTCAATAAAGGAGGTAATCCCACTGGAAAATACCACTTAATTCACAACAACTAAAGCTGAGCAACTGGGAGAAGATATTTTGTTTCTATGAAAAAATTATAAAGGAGATAGATCAAAGTACACTGTAGTTCAGAGCTTTTATTTTACAATTTCCTGAAATATGCTTGCAGTCTACCTAACCTTTTATTTAAGAGAATATGACCAACTTAACCTGAAACAAGTGACTGACTGTAACAAAGCTTACTAGTAGCTTATTATTAGGAACAAAGGCAAATTTTAGAAACAACAACATGACTCAGTTGCATGGAATTTCAAAGTAAACTTTAAAATCTGTTGTCATTTTAAAAAGGATTTTGTTATTTCAGCTACTAATCTATCTACAGATTGCTAGTTATAAACCAGAGGTTGAAAAAGTTGTGTTTTCCAATGGCTGAATGCAAGATATACTTTATTTGTATTGACTTTCACATCAGGAAACCATATTGATGAAAAGTTTCTTTTGCTAATAACAGTATTTCAGATTAATAATAAATTATAAGGAAAAGGAAAACACCTTAAAATCTTTTTATAGAAGATAGCTAATGAATATAGCACAGTATAAATCTCACTGCTCTCCAGCAGCACTTATATTTATGAGCCCTTGAGCTGGCAACTCACCAGCAGGTTTATGTATGTAACTTGTAACACATCTATAGATGTACCACTACCCTCACAAACTGAGGGACAAATAGAACATCCTAAATTGACTGAATGGGTTTTATGCTACTAAACTGGAGCCAATCTTACACAGATTATGCACCAAAAAGTACCTTTTGATATGTTCTATTTAACTGTGACACAGCAGGTAAGAGCCTTCCCTCCTGGTATGTTCCTCTAAAACGTGCAGTGGGTGTGCTGGCTCTGGGAACCCTTGCAGGCATGCCAGCTGAAGGCACCATGGAAACCACGCTGGAGAGTGGCTCTGACATTTAGGAAAAGGCAGCTGGGAGAGACTGCAAGATAGTCATGGAAACACTCAGCCAGCTCTTTCTCCATTAGTTACTCAGGAGGAAAGTTTTTCCTGGAAACACAGGAGATAAAGTGGCAAACTGACAGTTACTTCATGGAGCTATTAAGAATGTCAGGGAGAAGTAGGCAACAAAACCCTACATGATTATTTGATAGCAGGAAAAAGAAGAATTTTGTAATGCAAAGGGAAACAAGTCATGGCTACACTCTAAGAGAAGAACTAAAGCAATGTGACAAAAAGTGTAAAATGGAAAGGATGGGAAGATTGCTTTTGAAAATGGGATGAAGTGAGGAGACACAGGAAGTCATCCAGAAAAGCTCTTTTTAGCACATGCTCCACAGCTTCTCTAAGAAACAACAAATGATTTCAAAAAGAACTTCAGATGTGTGATCAAGCCACTGCAACAGATTATCATCAGTTGCTTTCACAGAGAGGAGAACAAGTACTGCTCTCATTTTGATCAGATACACATCACATTAGGACTGGCAGGTGTACAGATCTCATTTTGGTAGCTAAATGTGTTGGTAAAGATTAGCCACGATAATGCACTGAATCTGTGGGAAGTGGGTACTTACAGCTGAAAAAACTGAATTCTTGCCTCTTTAAAAGTATGTTTCAGCTCCTTAAAAATGTGTATTACATATTGTCTCTATTGCCTGTTTGTGCTGGCCACTTTGCATCTGTTTTGAATACTTGGAAAGCAAGTGAGACACAGATTAAACAGGTAATGTGCTAGTGTTCCTCTCTTCACACACACCACAGCCCTACTTTGAAGCTAGCTTTCAAGAAATTACATTTGAATAATAATAATAAAAAACCTTTTAGCTTGTAATTTTTCACTGACTAGAACTCCAACCATAAATATTTGCTTTCCTGAAAAACAACAAGAAAAAACATAACAGAGATTGAACATATTTTGTTCTGTATATGCAAAGTGGTCAAAACATGTACAAGCAGGCAGAAAATCCATTCTGTTCTGAAACAGGGGAATTTATTAATCATTGTCCCAGTATTTGTAAATACTCCAGCAACAATATTTTTTTCAACTTTTCCTTTTCATTTACTTATGCAGGGTAATACAAAATTGGGTATTTTTTGTTCTGGGCTTGTTTATGCCACTAACACAGTAGAAATAATTGCAACACAGTAAAAATAATTGCAAACCCTGAACTGGCTCCTTACACATCTAAGGAAATATGAGAAGTTGGGAAACAAATTTCCAAGTCCTTACATGTAAATAATTCTTTCCTTTTTCTAGCATTCAACACATTATCCCTCTCTTTGCTTTTATATTTTTAATACCTTAATTTTCGTAACTACCTTTTGAAAACCTCTCTTGTTAACACAGTTTTCATCAGATAAGGTGCACTGACAGAGGAACCACTGACAGAGGGAAAACAGCTTAGGTTTCAAATGCAGCATCTATGATAAAGGATGAAAGAAGACAAGTCAATTGTTTCTGTGGCTCCTAAAATAGGATCAATGCCAGGCAATATCAGATCAAGCCACAGTTTACTCTCTTATAAAGAAAGACCTTGGAAGAGAGCAGAAAGAGGCCATCACAGCTTGTCTATGGACTTTGTTGCAATCACAACTGTTCAAGCATAGCAGGAACCAGCTAAATATGTATGCAGAGAGACCTGGCTTTTCAAAAAAAAAAAAAGGCTTGTGCACTTTTCACAGCTGGAAGAGATGCTCAGAACTGAAATTCTGTGATTCTGGCATTCAAATGATTGAGGGAACAGTTCAACTGATAAATCTAGTGGCAAATGCTGATTATTCCACAACAGAAATGCTGATGGGTTTCCCTAGTTTCTCAAATTGAGAAGTTTCAGAATTTTATTGTTTTGTGTGGGAAAAGAAGGGTAACATTCCACTGTCCCCTCCTGCTCAGGATCATTCGTTGTATCCTTTATCTTCCTTCTCTTACAGCCTTATCTAACCCTGCTCTTTGGGGGACTGCTTTAACACTTATGGGTTAAAGAACATTACACAGAAAATCTGCCTAGAAGGGTTTGACATCTATTGAATTAATGAGATACAGCAAGATCAGGGATGGCTTCAAATTTGTGAGTAAATTCCACAGAATTATTTATTAGGTTTTATCAAACTGTGCATACTGAAATGAGAGGGGTTTCATCAAGAAGAAGAAATTCATCAAGAAAAAATCAAAACCTGTTATAAATACAGTAGAATAGTCTTTGAGTAAAAATGTCAGTAAGGAAGTCCAAAATGAATTGGACAGAGCAGATAATTAAATACAGCCTTCTGTAAACATAAGCAATGTGAGAATTATTTGCTGGGCTCCAAACCTCAGAAACCCATGGATCATTTTGATATGGAGGCGATGATCTCAAAGTAATGATCTGTGCATTTGGTGAGCAAGTGGTCCCAAGAAGATAACCTTCCTGCTGCAGCATAGATTGCACTTGTAAATGAGAAATCATTCAGTAGTATCTGCATAAGGATAATTTTATGATCATTTTGAAGGGCAAAGAGGCTTAGCCAGAGGCTGCAGTCTGCTGAGAGATATTAAAAATTTGCTTTTTCCATTTGACTTTGGTATATTCCCAAAGACAGCACTCCTAAAAAAAGCTTTTCATTTCCAAATGAATTTACTTAATGGGAAGTTTCTACATCTTTCTGACCCCTGAACAGACCTTGGCATAACAGCAGCGCCACACTATGCAAATATTTCACACTTAGACTTCTGTACTTCAGAATCCAACCTTGCATTTGAAAAAGCTGGATGATGCTCAGAAGTTGCTGTGCACTTTGTGAAAATGGTTTTCTTTGTTTAGGGCACTAGAGGACTGAAATGGAGGAAGGAACAGTCTTATCTGAGTTTCTTCAAAGGAAATGTTGGTAAATTGAACACTTTAATATTAATTGAAACAAAAATGCTATAATTTAGCAGTGATGAGACAAATATGAATACCAAAATGCTGTTCTTCCCACCTGTCCTACAAGCATCCAACTTTGAAAATTCCATGAATTTGGGGTCCAATTCTCTTACTTCCTCCCCAAAAATCCCTTGAAAACTTTTCCACTCAGTTTACTCTGGAAATATTACTGAATAAAAGCTAAATAAATTCCACTTTGTTGCTAATAGCTTTCTACTGCTCAAAGATCAGCTTTCTTCATTGAAAAGAAAGCTTATTGTAAACAGACTTCTGAACCATATCATTTTATATGAAATCAAAATCCACAAATATACTGAATAGACATCTTCTTTGTGTTGAATAATGTGCTTTGTGCTGTTGATTCAGTACACTGAGATATCTTAAAAGGATTTTCTTGATGGCCAGAAATGCAAGCATGTGGCTTTTCACTTGAGGACACCTTGTCCCTTTGATGCAAACAGATGCACAACTATGTAATTTCTGCTGTGGAATCATAAGCTTTCCAAAACCAGTAACAGTGTAATAGGCTTTTTAATTAGTGATCCTGTGAATTTAGTCCAGACGAAAGACTGGAAGCACGAGAGGCTGTGTGATCTGGGGGTTATAAATACATGTAATGAGCTGTCATGCAAGAAAACAAGTATGACAGCCTCTGAAGCATAGGGTCTACTAAAAAAGACCCCTGCAGAACTATTTTTATGAGTTAATAACAGAAAGTATGTTATTTTCATTTCTTATGCTGCACCCTTTATTGAAGGAACCCACACAGCCCAAGAGCATAGGCTTTTCTTTATTACCAACAACTGGTACAGCACATCAGGTATGACTATACCTGGTGAACACAAAGCACAAAATGATGTATTTGGCAGGAGGTCATAAAAATACTAGATCTTCTCATCAAGCTATGTCAATACTGCTATGGTAGTTACTTTGCAAAACAAATTTGGAAAATTTTTGGGTAAAAAAATTGAACTTAATTTGGTATGCATCATCTCCCCAGAACACAGTTTTATCAAGCCACTGAAAGCAGAAGGTTTCATCAACTCTTGGCCAGGGCTCTCTTGGAGACGTTTCAGATTGGTCTGGCAGAACTGTCCACTAAAGCAGTGAGTTCAGCAGGCAGCTCCTCCATCCCACTCCCAGCAGGCTCCTGCTGGTGCATCCCACTCTCACACACAGGCTGACTGTCAGCATTTGGCTCACAAAATGGCTCATCTATCATGCTGCACCCTGGGAGGTGATGGCCCAGACCCCTGCCCTTCCCTCCTGACTCCCTTTGCCCTGCTCCTGGATCTGTCTGACAGAGAGCATGCACCAAGCCCACGCTCACACAAACTCATCAGCACAGCCTCTCCTTCACCTTAGCTGCAGGGCAGGGAGCAGCACCTGCATGCCCAACCTTGTCCATGCTCCCAGCAGATGGCTGCTGAACAGACAGACAGGGTGAGGACGAGGGGAAAGACTCAAATTTTCCACTTTACCTGGACTGAACTGGTGGGTAGCAGAAGCAGCAGACATTTTACAGAATAAGCAGGGTTAGCTACCAGTGTTAAAATCATTCTGTTGAGCCACAGCTGAGAAAATGTAGATCCTTGCTCACTTTTTAGGCTGAGTGAAAAGCAAAATACACCCATGCATTGTTATGGATATAAGCAAACAACATGCTTTTCCATAAATTTCATGAGAAGTGACTTTGAAATGAAGTCTCCTCAGTATTGAAATATGATGGAACTTGATGGAATTTGAAATTTAAATATTAGCTCTTGTTTGTGCAAGAAAGAAAATTGCATTTTCTCAGTACCACTGAAAAGAAAGGCCATTTTAATTTCTGAGTCAAACTACAGGCATGAACATTTGAAGCAATCACAGCACATTTATAAGACTTGGGGTGGCAAACCCAGCCTTTCAAATAACAACTGAAATTTTGTCTGTGTAGCAGACAAATGGGAATGATAAACGAGGGGAATATCTCCAGGATGATGTTGAATCAGACACAAAAAGGTAACAATTCCAGGTTTAACAGGATTAGTTCAATTAGTTCAACAGGGGAGCAAAACAAAGAAATCATTACATTTAGGCATTGTTACTGAAAGAAGTATTGCTGCAAGTGCCAGAAAAGCACCATCACTATCCATTACTACAGAGAAACACCAGATATTAAAAATTATCTGGAAATATCTTAATTAATAATCCTGATGGACTGAGTTATGTGTGTGTCAGCAGTGTGCCTTTGCAGCCAGGAAGGCAAACACTGTCCTGGGCTGCCTCAGCAAGAGTGGAGCCAGCAGGATGAGGGAAGTGACTTTTTCCCCCTCCTGCATACCAGTGAGGAGACATCAAGAAGGCAGGGTCCAGTTTTGATTTCCTCCTGAACCCAGCATGAGATGGGTATTTACAAACTAAGGGCTGCTGAGATGCTCTCGGGGTTGGAGTCCATAACGTATGAGCAGAGGCTGAGGGACCTGAGTTTGCTGAAGCTTAAGCTGTGAGGGAGCTTAGCTGAAATCTACTGCTCTGAAAAGGCAATCTACAGAGCAGTGCACAAGGAAAGGGTGAGAAGCAATGGCCACAAGTTGCAAGAGGACATATTAAACCTGAGCAAAAGAAAAGAAATGTTTTCAAAAAAACAACAGAACACATTGACCAAACTGCAGCATCTCCTTCTTTGGAGATTTTCAATACTTGTCCTGTTTCAGCTTTGAAGATCATTCTGCTTTGAGCTGAGGCTGGAATCACATGATCTCCCTTCAAACCTAAATTATACTGTGATTCTATGATTCATGATGCTTTTCCCCAGAGAAAAAGGAATTATTATTCAGATTCTGCTTGCAAATAATAAAAATGTTCTTTGAATACCTGGAGACCAATCAGTTTATACCAAAATTACCCTTTCCTCAAGATCAGTTGCCAATATTTGTAAAGCAAATGTGTAACAGTGTATCACATAATAAATGGCAGCACAGGCTGAACATAACACTCCTACATGGTGAGACAAAGAACATTGATCTGATTATGGTATTTATTTGCATAGAACATTCAATTTTTAAAAGTGTTTGGAACCCTTGGCTTTGCTAATTCCTTGAAGACCATTTAGAATCTCTTGTTTTTAACAAATTTCAGCTGTGTTTTTTTTCCTCTAAAGCACATAACTGGTTTGTTGTGAACAAGAACCAAAATCCCAAGAGTGAAACCCAACAGAAAGACATTTCACTGGGGACAAAAAAAAAATCATTTTTGTGATATCACTTGCCAGTTTTACATGTGAACTTTTAGACTTGGACCTTTGATGGACTACTATCCACCAGCCATGTTAAAAAACCCCCAAAAATCAAAACCAGAAAACAACATTATATCATTCCTTCTGTGAAAAATAATTCAGATAAGCAAAGCATCAAAAAAAATTTAATCTTTCACCTCTATGACAGAAAGTAACTGAAGCTCTTATTACTTGCTTTATGCTTTGAAGTCATATGTGAATGAGTAAACTTAGTGGTACAGTTAAATATTGTCTAAATGACCTTTGCTTATCAATTATTATGTAACTGATTTAAGGAAATTGAATTTTCACAGTACACTGGGGTTTTTCTACAACAAAAAATGGTTGGATTCACTTTTTGTTGTGTGACACTGTTTGAAAATATTCATGATATTTAAAAAAATTTCTATGACTGCTTTAATGAAAAATACAATCAAAGGTTGTTAAAAGAAATTAATTTTTACAAATAGGCTAGCTTCAGCATCCCCTTATTCCAGAAAACATTGGATGCATTTGTAACAAGAACTTGCACCTTCCAGTTCTTTAACATTGCATTTGTTTATGCAAATACTTGCAAAGTCAGGACACAAAAGATTAAATTAATGCTTGCAAATGTAGGTTTTGTTCATGGCTTAAAACAGAGCTCTTAGAAGTATTACAAAATTTTTCCACTAACATTTATGACTTCATTACACACTTATCCAAGAGTCAAAACCTGATGATGACTCACATTAATTTCCAGCATGTGAAATTGCTTTATTATGAACCTTCACCTTCAGAAATGTGATGATTTTAGCAGGTAAAACTCTCTAGCTCCATTTTACTTTCACCTCATAGCACCATGCCAGCAAAGGAGTATATTGACATATTGTGTGGCTAATGTATCTGAAATTTCTTATTTGATATAGAGAATTACATTGCTCAAACTCAGGTTAATTTACCAAGCCAGTTGGATTTCTCCACCCATGGTGGATTAGACTCTATGGTTTCAGGATCCCCAGGCCCATTCAAAACACTTCATTGGCACATTGAGTCTAATTTTTCACTTTCAATGAAATGTTTCACTTTCAGTGAGAAGGTTATAAGACAGTAGAATATAACTGGTGTCTGAGGAAAGAAATGTACTGGCAAAGCATTCAGAAGTGTGCATGTTGGTCTATGCCTCACAACCATAAGCCTGTGCTAGGTACAGCGCTTATACATACAGTACCTGATATCACTTGCCTATGTAATAAAATAATTTAAGTTATTATAAATGAAGGAGATCAAAACCCATATGCTTCAGTGTCTAGACCTCTGTGCCTCCAATGCCCAATGTTAAAATCTGTAATTTTTTTTCACATTCAGGAAGGCTGTCTTTTTATTAGTGAAAGCTCGGTTTGTGCATTCCACCTTACGCCATGAACCAAATTACCTGGCACTTCAGCAAAGCATCCCATAATACTCAGCTTGCAAACAGTGGCTAGCCCTAAGGTAGTGATTTACATGCAGCCTTCCCAGAGGCTTTGAATATCCATTTTTGACCACACATGCAGCCAGCTGTTTAAGAATGCTGTGGCACACGGAGCTTGCGCAGCAGAGGGCCCGGTGAGGCAGCAGGAGCAGGGCAGGATGCAGCTGGGGCAGGTGGCTGCAGGAGCAGCAGGATGCTAGCCAGGGCTCCTCTACAGGTCTGAATGGGGAGAAAGGCTTTGCCAAATGGGGAGTCACTAGAGCAAAGCATATGAATTGAGAAGACTACACACAGGCATCTCACAGGTTAAAGGAGAGAAACAACCAGTATGGATCAGCTGACATGACAATTCTGTGCTATTTTTCCATACAAAATATCCATCAGGGGTGATCTGTGGATGCTGCAGCAGCTGCACACTGTATGCAGTGTGCACACACTCTGTGTGCAGACACTGCTCTGTGTAACCTAGGGAAGAGTTATATCCTCTGATATCCTAAACAAACTCCATTTGCTATCCTTTAAAGATTGCCCTCTGGTCACCAGGAATCCAGGAGGTTTATCCCTGCAGTCATCTAACTACAATATTAAAAAATTGATCGACTTTGAACATGAAATACTGTATTGATTGATCTTATGCTTGAATTTTGCACTACAATCTGTGTAAGTGGGAGTTTTCATTATAAATGTCATTTTGAAGGGTTTATGACTAGCCTGTTTCAATTCTCTCTAGGCTTAAAACTTGTTAGATATGTTTTATACTAGAAGATAAAACTGTCTTGAAAATGAGAAAGAGAGTGAGAGAGATAAAAAGAATGGTGTAATTTTCCTTAATGACAGGAACATATTTTGAATCAAATTTATGAAAAACTGAAATTTGACAATCCTTATTTTTCATAGTTTGGAATTATTGAAACAGTAAGCAATAAGCAGCTTAAGCAATTTAAAATGTAAGAGTACACACATCCATCAGAACTCACTTCCTACATGTTGGGCAAAAGACACCTAGGAAAAAATTACCTATTTAGTGTTATGGAAATCACTTGACATATACAAGAACATAAGAGGCTTATGAGGAATTTTCCATTGTTCTTCCTTAATGAGGCAACAGTCATGAAGAATTTCAGGCTATATCTTTCTTACTCATGCAAATGAGTGAGACAAAGTGACTGAGTTTTTAGGAGAGTCAGGGTGGGACTTGGCAAGGATGCTCAAGTGCTCACAAGCACAGGGTAGAAGTCCATATGCAGTATATGGATAGGTTCTTTCCCACATAATGTGCTGTGCCTTGTTTCAGCCTTTCTGACTGCTTTTCAGATTTGCTACAACAATAATCTTGAGATGATTAACAAACACCTAAAAATTTACTGGTCCAGCCTTCATCAAATAAGTGAGGCCTCAGGCTGTGGTATTAAGGATGAGGACTTTCTCTTTCCAAAAGTAATAGATGTAATCTATTACTAATTAGATTAAAATACAGATGAAAACACTGTCCTGTTGTAACAGATGAAAATAATCTCTTATTGTAAAGTTCCTGTATTTTTCAGATTCCATTTCCTACACTTTAGCAATTGTTTAGGCACATGGTAAGTGGTATACAGACACGTGAGGCTCTTAAAATTGCAACAATGAACACAAAAATATCAAAGTGAATTAAGTTATTCAATAGAAAGGTTTGCTTACCTGTATATGACCAATCAATCTCTTCAATCAATTTCCTCTGTTGTCTATAGTATCCATACACCAAATCTGCAAAACAATAATAATTTACATTATTAAAACCAGAAGCCTAACAGGATCTTGAAGTGTTGATGATACCTCCCCCCCAACAAGAAAATCACTGTTTTAATTAATGATGAATAATTTACTTTGTCCTTATCTTGGACCTCAGATGATAAGTACTGGTTAAACAGAATCTAAATATCATTAACATTGTAGCATATTAAGGACACAAGCAAAGCAAAGAGAAGATTTCCAATCCTTCCTTCCTTCCTTCCTTCCTTCCTTCCTTCCTTCCTTCCACCATTCCTTCCACCATTCCTTCCACCATTCCTTCCACCATTCCTTCCACCATTCCTTCCACCATTCCTTCCTTCCTTCCACCATTCCTTCTCTTTTAAAATTAATACAACACTGCCATGAAGAAATCCTGTTTTGTCATGTCCTTTGAAAGCACCATTCCAGATAACCAGGATGTCAATGACAGTTAAACTTTTGCTTCAGTGTGGTCATGACTTCACATGTTTACTGTAACTTTGCACTGCTGATACAAGATAAATGTTAAAGATGATGAATAAAATATTCTAAAATATAATTTCATCGTGCTCTATCACTGGAATAATTATAGATAAAGTTAAATATTATAGATAGATTACTTGTATGTCCATAAATTTGATGGAGATAGAAGGTTAGATACTAGTTACTTTAAATGATGTTGTTCTTTTCTAGAGAAAAATATCTAAATGTATAAATGCTCATTGACTTACTCTGACTATTGAATAACCTTCACTGTTATTCTTTATTCTTTTTATGCCAGTCCTAAGGCAATTCTAGCAGCAGTGAGATATGGGAAAATAGATGACTGTGCCCCCTAATAATTACTAAAGCATGTAAATTGCAGATTCATGTTTTTTGAGATCATCATTTCAAGAGCCATAATATAAACCAACGTCATTACTGTTCTAGAGAAGTACAATACAACTTATCTAAGAAATATTTGCCCTCAAGCATGTTGAACATATATATAGATTGCTTCCTTGACAAAATGCTACAGAATTCAGCTCATACTCAGCAATAAATAATTTAAGGAAACAGTTTCATAACAATCATTTCTTTATCTCTCATGCAGAAATGTAGTAATGGGTACAGGATGTTAAATCATAATTGCTATTTGCAAGTTTACATGTTTGTGTGTCTTACAGTGACTTTCTGCTACCTGTCTGAAGCCCATGTTTTATTAACTTCACCAGACTTCCACCTCCTCCATGTGATGTGATTGTCCTTTATATTTTTCTCTTCTCCTTTTCCCTCCCTGCCAAAAAATACCAAACTATCCCTTGTAACAATTCACAACTTTCATTCCTGACTAAAATCAAATCTCACAGGTGAGTAAGGGCAGTGGAAAAGGAGATAACATGACATTTCCAAGTCAATGTGTATTGTGCCTGCTCCTTCAATTAATTATGGAAAAGAAAGCTGTGTAAGTTGTGATTCTCACCTGTTAGTTAATGTCTCCAGTTTCATCCTTTATCCACTGCCCTCCTAATTGTTACTTCCCAAATCCATTGAGCAGTCACATGCAAACTAAGCAGGGCCTGGGCATGAGAGCTTCCCACTATGTTTTAAATTTCACTGGGAGTTCTGATGAACTAAGAGTGATAGTTTCAACAAATAATAAAAAAAAGGTCAAGGTTCACTTTGTTTGGTGCATTACACACTTATATCCCCAGTAAATCTTACAGAAAGTTTTCAAAGATTCCAGGAGGTGTCAGGAGCTGATGCACCTTCTTTCCTCTGTTATTTGCCAGCTGTGTGTCCACAGCCCCTCTACAGCACACTCACAGCCATGAACCTTCTTGCATCTGCAGGGACTCTCAGCAGTTTTGGTCTTGTCTCTTTGCACTTTAAATATGTGGCAAAACCGGGTAAGAAAAGCAAATTTAATCTGGGAAATGACTGAAGATTCATAGCTAGCATGAGTGGTGGAGGAAAGTGCTGTGTGAGTGTGAGGTCAAGCCATGCAGCAATTGTTCCTTTGAGCTGCTGGAATTTCTCTGGGATACACAACTATGCATTCTATTGCTGTGTAAACTGTCAGGTTAAACAGCTAACAGTGTAGAGACCAGCTGGAAATATATTATTTTATTTTTTAGTTTTATTTTATTTAAAGCTAACAAATCAACATCCCTTTTGCTGATGATGACAGCAGGTACCTCTGTTTAAATTCTGTATCTATATTCCTTGCATTTAATTTAAATGAAGATGGGAAGAACATCTTAACCAAAAAAAAAAAAAAGCACGCAAAACTGATGTCAAGTTTGTGGTTTTATGCGTAAATCTATGACACTGATTGAGCTTGATCAGCTTGACAGTCTGCATGACTCCTGTGACACTGACTGACGTCTCCAGGCAGTGCCTAAAATAGTTTGAATTTTATTGGATGAGGTGCTGCTTTATGAAGCAAAAAATATTAAATATTCTTTTTTGTTTCCAGGAAGTGATTGGACAGGTTTCCATAAATTGTTGATTTATTCACAGAACAGGGAAGCTTGGTTTTGGGATCATGTTTTAAACAGTTTTATGGTTATCCTTCTATGCCTATTAAGGAGACATGCAAGATATCATTAAATGCTTCCCCCCCCACCCCTTTTACTACCCTCCTTCAAAGTCAAATGCTTCTGTCTGAGGCTGTAAGACTTGTTTCTTTTTATATTCTTTCAAAACAGTTTGTGCTCCAGTGCCCAAAGCCCATGAAATCGGAAATAATGGTGGCAAATGCTCCCCTGCTATTCATGGGTAGTAGGACTGAGTGATTTGTGACTGACCCTGTCTCACATTCAGTCACAAGGGCAAAGACAGAACATGATCTCTGGTTAAAGCATAGTGCTAGGAGTAATATAATCCTGTAGATACTTCTTCCTGTCTAAAAAGTATAAATAACCAGATCTTCTTCTTTCTGACATGAGTCTGATACTCCTTTTGTACTTACTGGCCTCAGTTGAGTTTCTTTTGATTTAGTGCTGTGAATGAAACATTCTAATCCTCAATATGTTTATGCATATCTAAAGGTGAAAAATTATTGACTTTAATGATTAACAGAAAGAATTTTCTGTGAGGGAGATCCTGTTTATTTGACACTCCGTGCCAGAAAAAAAGAGCCAGTGAAGAGGAAATGGGACCTTAAACCTCTGAATTCTATTGGGGAAATTCATCTCAGAGATGCTGAGGCAACAAGCTCCAAGTATCCATCAGAGATCCCTCTCCTAACCCTTGGTATAAAAGAGCTTTCTAAGGTCAGTTCTTGAGAGTCTGGGGATGCTGCACTCCACGTGCTGCTTTGCTACAAAGGATACAAGCTCAGGCACAATCTGGGACTGACATTTATACCAAGGCACTGTAATTCTACTCTTTATGTCCTTTGTGCCACAGCAGTGTCAAGACATACCAGCTGCCAGACTCAAGAGGAAAAAGAGACAACCTCCTGTTGGTTTTACCTCTACTCAGCCTGAACTTGTGAGCTGCACCTGCAGTGGAGCTGGCATTTATGAGATTCTGCCACCACAATGACTGATTTATGGGAACTGGGACACATTAAGTAATGTCAGCATTAGTGAGCTCTACAAATAGGACATTGGTGTTCTCCATGTACAGTATGGGCAGACATTATGAATTATGCATTTACATTACAAACATAATTTGGTCCTGGAATGCATGGCCTATTCAATATTTTCCTCCTAAATCTAATTTGAGAGTAAAGAGGATAGATTCTAAAGTCAAAAGTGTTCATCTGGTATAAGTGGATAATGGCAGTGCAGTATAGTCATGGAGATAAAGACTTTGTTGGTATTAAAATTCCAATTTACATGGGAAAGATTCAGTGCTTGGTTCTTAGGCCAAGGAAGTGCACAGGAACTCTTGGAATAGTAGCAAGGATGAGCAATCACTGAAAACTGCAATAATCTTCTCTTTGAGAAACATAGAGGCTCTTGTTTCAAGCAAATTGTGTCTCATAAAAGCTCAGGTCTGTACACTGGTATTACTATGAATGTCAGAGGATTACACAGGTTTGGAAATTATTTTAAAATCTGTAAAGGAGAAATCCACAAACACTTCTTAAACACAGTGACACCACTTTTGGCTCACTAAGTCTATTGATGAAATTGGGAGGATTATACTAGGAAACTCTCATTGTATATTTGCCCTCTTTTAATCCACTTGCCTTGTCAGTTGGCACTGGCTATTACAAAGACAGATTATCAGGCAAATATCTTATTTTTAGATTAAGATACACATATCTTCACTGGAGAAGAACTAGGAATTGTAGAACAAACTTAAATGGTATGGTAATAGCAATGCTTATACAGGGTAGCTGAAAGAGAATCTGTGCATGGCTAGTGGCTAAGAAGTGGGACACCAGACAAAACTGCTGCAAAGAAGTCAAAGAGAGGAAAAAAAAATGCAAAAATGGCAAAATAATATTTTTTTAAAAAGAAGCTACATGTAATTTAAAAAAGAGATGTTTGTTGCTTGTCAAATATGAAAAGAATATAATTAAATAGATTATTGGATAGAGTTTTATTATACAGGTTCTGCTTCTACGAACATTAAACAGAGGTAAAACTGTGCAAAATCATATCTGATGATAAATGGATTGCTTCTTCCACAATTTTAATTTTCTTATTTTAGCCTCTTTCAGTGACAGGAAGGTCACAGAATCCATTCCTATATCTTTCATCAATCTTATGATGTAAGGTGTAGCTTCACTGCCTCAACTGAAATAACTCTTATACTGCAGAGGAAATGAAAAAATTCAGAATACAACCTGGTAACTTAAAGTTTTAAAAGACAGTAATATGACAGACTAACTATAAATCCCTTTAACAGAATGATCTACATTTGCCTGACTAAGGTCTCCCTCTTCTTATGAACATATTTCATTCTGTAATGCCATCTGTAACTTTCTTAACAACACAAAAATACTTTAATAACCCACCTCTTTAATTTCATATATTCTTTTTCCCTGATCATCCAAGTGTCTAAGTCTTCTGTCAAGACCTGTCTGAGAACTCTCCCACCCTTAGTGAAATCTGAAAATCTTTTTTTTTACCCACAGTTTCTTGTGTGTAGGCTTATTTCAGGCTTTGGTACATGATCGGGTATATATAGAGTCAGTCCCCTCCATCACACTTGAGTGTAGGCTGCTCATTCCAATACACATTGACAAGTGAGACTTTTCCTGCACTAAATATAAAGCCAAAATAAAACTCCTCTTTCAATTTCACCATTTTTGTGTTTATATATTAACACAAATTGTGTTTAAGTTAAAAAAAAATTAGAAGAAAAAGTAGAAGAAAAAGATTTACTGTTTTATTTAAAAATAGCTATTATTAAGCACCAGAGTATTAACAGGCACACTGCTTACTTCACCTGTCACAACTTTACAGAAGATAGTGCCATGAATTAAAAATATAATACCTATGGCATCAGCTATGGTTTATAAATCACATTTAATCATGATTTTCCAACGTATTTGTACATGCAAAGGTAACATGGATTCCAGTTTGACCAATTTAGGTTCTACTCCCCTGGAATTTTACACGCTGAGGTTTAGAGTGGCCCTGAAATTCCTACACAGCCAGTGGAAATTGGGAAGGGTACTCTAGAGTATGATTCAGAATGGTTAAATTATGGGCTGCCACATTCACTCTGACTACAGGCAAAGTAGTAGCAAATGTTTGATGTCTCCTCCCACTTGGGATCTTGTACGCCCAAATGGTCTGATATAGTTCAGCCTCCTACACAGCCATTTCCCAACAGCTGAAGCATTATCTATAGCAAACTTTAGGGCTTCTCTGGTCACCAACATAGTATTGAAGTGTCTGCTCACCGAAACTAAGGTAACAAGACAGCTTTTAGATGGGAGACTGGTATCTTTGAACAGGCACAGGGGAGTGAAATTAAGTACCTGTGAAGCCCTTGGGCTAAACACAAAGATTTATCAATAATTTAAGGACCTGCAGAATGAGATAGCCTTGCAAAACTGCAGGACTAGATTGCTGCTGAAGCACCTGAAAACGTGTCCAAAGCCAAAACCAGGAGGGACTTAGGGAGACTGTAATTCCCCAAAAATGTTACACCACTGTCCCATGTAAGAAGTGAGGTAAGGCAGTGTTTATGACAGAAATTGGAACAGATATTGAAAAAAAAGCAGGTACCAAGGAGTGATTCCTAACACATACTCTTTTATAACTCTGTTGCTACCCAGATTTTTCCCCATACCCAGAGAGTCTTTTAACGCAACACATGTAAATTCATGGAATCATACAAATAAAAAGTAAATCCAGACCAGACATGAACAAACAAGAAATTAATCAAGTCAGGGAAACTAGAGTCATTTGATTTCCAAATTAATT
>WBNO01009712.1:119828-155506 GCA_013400575.1 Peucedramus taeniatus
GTAAGAAAGAAAAAAAAAAACAACTGAACTTTGTTTAAACATAAATAGTAAAGGTAAAATAATTTTATTTGCATAATCCTCTTCAACACTCTAGGTATTCCAATAACTCAAATGATCTCAATTTCTAGTAAAATCATGTCTCAAGTACTGTAATAAATATAATCAGGAGTGAAGAATATGAGCATTGCCTCTTATATTTCACACCTAAGTGTAAGAACATTCAAAATTCCCTATCCAGCAAACAAGAAATATTGTAATAAAAGTGCAATGAAAAATAAAACAAATTTAACTCCTATATCCAAAATCCCAGAGTTCACATTTAACTGGCTTTTGGAAAGTTGTGGGGGCTTTTTTTACTTACTGTGTTTCTTCAACGCCTCTCTGTCTACCAACCAGTAAGGTTCTAAATCTTTGGCAATATTTATCTGAAACTCTTGAGAGTAAACCTTATGCAAGCCGCCTCAAAGGAGCATTTACTGAAATCAGTGCTTCTTTAGCTCAGTAGGGATTGTGAAGTCAAGCTGTTAGAAACTTTGTCTTTTGCAAAATATTTCAATGGCTAAAATCATCTTGGGGACCTGAATGAACAGCCTTAGACTGGATCCTTTGAAGATGTTGGTGGAGGGGGTATTGAGAGAAAGACATTCCTCACAGAAGGAAGTCTTTAATTATTATATGTTTTTTCCCATTTATTTGATGCGGGAATTGCAAATTCTACTCAACCACTACCCCTCCAGTCATATTACAGTCGCAACGAAATTATTTTTCAATAACCATGGGGAAGAGAGAGGTTGCTCTGGATGATTTTTTTATAAGTATTCAAATAAGTCTAGGGATTATGCCACATAACTTTTATAAAACAATACCTACATCATTTTACTCCCTTGAGGAAACTACACACCACAACATCAAGAATGAAAAATTCCAAAGCTCATAATGGAAACCCAATAGAAACTGCATATCTCTAAAAATATCTGTATCTATTTCATAACAAATATATGAACATAATGAAAACAAAACAAAGAAAAAACATGTAAACCAATATACAACCTACCATTTTTTGACAAATCCTGACAATTATATTATATATGTGCATCAGTATGTCTGCATAAATGTTAATCTATAAGGATTTGTCAAAAAGGAGTATATAAATACACACACACACACACATATTGCTCTCCCTTATGATAACATAATGTTTTAAATCTCATGTTTACTATTTTCCTTTAGCCATTTCCTTATTCCAACTCATCACTGAGACACATCATTTGTAAAAGAAAACAGTGTCTCGTGTCTCATGATTGATAGACACAACAGAAAAAAATGTGACAAACACAGGCACACTACAAACAAAAACCAAAGTCAAAATAAAGACATGCAATTATGGGTTTGGGTTATGATTTTTAATAGTTTTCTATTTTTACTAGACTGCTGCACTCTGGAGTGCAGCAGAAATATTAGTATAGTGGCATAAGGGAGATCACAGAGAAAATAATCAGAATAATGAAATTACTTTAAAATTCATTCATGATACTGTATTTAACCATACACTGAGTTGATACATAATCTATGCTTTTACCCTTTAGGTCCTCAGCTCCCCTTGCCATGAGCACAGGACAGCACCTTCCCTCTGCCCCTGCAGATGCCTTGTCCTTGCCTTTTGTGTGTTTTTAAGGAGCAATTGCCCCATAGATTCACTTCTCCCCAGTCAGAGGAAGAAGAACCTGTCTCCTGATATTCATGGAGTTTTGAAGCCAGTAGGATGCAGTGAAAAGGAGAATTAGAGTCAGCAATAGCTTACATGGAACTTAACACTTCAAATGTCTTTTAACCTATTCTGATAATGTTAGTTTTTAGAGGAGATGCCTGAAAGATCGTTAATTTTTTTAAATTAGAAATATGTGTTAGATATGAAAAAGACTCCAGGCTGCTCCCTGCTATGCAGACTAAGAAATTTTTAGCAAACTCTAAAACAGAATTTTAAGCATTCAGGAGACTTTCAGGGAAAGAAATGAAATATCTGTAAAGTTAGGCATTAATTTCTCAGCATTTTCAGGACTTGGGTAACCTTGGACTTGGGTGTCTGTCTTTTGCCTAAGTGTCACTTTTCAGTCTGACTCTTGCTGTATAAAATTACAAAATCCTTCAGAAACTCATTGTTGAATAAGCCAAACCATACCTGTTGACTCTAAGTACAATCCAAGTACTATCTCTAAGTGAGATTTCACCACAATATATTTAAAATGCATGTTGAATTTAACCTCGATGGCAAAACCTAAACCAGGAAATACTGGAAAAAAGAAGTACATGTCACAGAGATTGGAAAAAAATTAATAGTGAACTCAGCCAGAATTTTTCCCAGATCTTTGAGCTTTGCTCAGAGATGGCAGCAGTTGGAAGGGGCTGACTGTTTGATGAGGGTCTGGTGCTGTTGGGTGGGGCTGAGGTTCCCATAACCCTCATCCAGATTTTACAGCTACCAAGGACACACAGTCCCAAGTTCAGTCAGAATGGCCCCTGCTTCTGGTGGGATATCATTTTATCATTTCACTTCAGCTATTCAGAAATTCATTTCAAAAATGTGAAAGTCAATATGGACAGATTAAATGACATTGTTTTAGCTTCTTATTATTACTTCGTGAAGTCACATAAAAGAAAAGAGTACCAAAAAAAAGGGGGATGGCTTGAAGTTCCAGAGGATGGTCTGGGCTTTCCTCTGTGTTTTGCCAACTCCTGCACCATGTAGGCAGGGTGCTGCACCACTGCTGTATTTTCATACAATCCAGGCACTGAGAGCTCACACTAGACATTTGTAGACCATCATGTTTTACTCATGTTTTAAAAAGCAAATGCTCAGTATCTGGTCCCCTACTTTGTCAATCATACACAAATATGGTGTATTGTTCTACAGAACAATATTTTTACTTTCACAGATTGCTAAAAACAGCATGGTTGCTCCTGAATGTGTTTGTTTATTGTAGCAATATTGACACTTGTTTTTTTCTTTTCTGATACAGATTTAATTTTTAAAAAAGGGGGGGAGGATATCAAATAAAATAAGGTCAGGCATGCCAATTTAAAAACTCTTTCCTTCACATTTGCTTTCCTGACTTCCTTTTAAATTCTCTTCAGTTACTTGTTATCCACTCTGGAGTGACCATTTGATATAGTTTTAGGGTCAAAGTCTGTCTCATGGTTTATGTATGACCAAGACAGTACCATGAAGGAAACAGGAATCTCATCATCCTAGTCCTGTACCAATCACCTACAAAACTGGAACTTCAAAGACAATTTTGGTATTCAGACACTAATAATATTTGGAAGTAGAGAGATGTTTTGATCAGATATTTTGCACAATCTATATAGTCTATATAGTCTATATAGTCAATGTATCTCACTCATTTGTATTTAATTAATATGCTCTTCATCTTGGAGTGGGATGGTAAATCTTACTGGGAAGCAATATAAGGGCCACATGAATGCAGACAGAGCACAAAACCACTATACAACCATCACGTACCCATCCTCCTAATGTCTACTTTATGCACATTTTACATAACAGTAATAGCAGCCAATGCAGATTTGTGATTTTAGAAAAACAAATCCACAACATTATTTTTTAGTTCACATTCTTTCAGTTTTGCCAGATGCCAGTTCTGACAGGAGATATAAACTGAGTTAAGCTAGATACCACCCAAAATGTGGAAATAATAGCCCCATAAGATGATAGAAACATGGATTGAAAAATCACTGTAAACATGAAATTTCACCTTCCTGCAATAACCATTTCCCCATATAATCCAATCCTTCGCTAAGGCAGTAAAAAGCATTCTCACACGTCTCAGGTGGTGGTGGCACTCCATGAAAAGACTTAATTTGTGCACTGAACCACAAAATGGAGGTTCTGACCTCTTGCTACTTGCAATCCTACACTGAGTGTGTAACACAGTTTGAACTGAGAATCCTATTGCAGAACTCCTCCTAGGCTCCCATTAGTTCAATACAACTGAAGTTCATACTTGTGGCAGTCAGCTGTCAACACTCAATAACCAACTGCAAATTGACTGTGACTTTCTAATAGTGAGAAATTAAATCTTTGAAATGAAAATCTGGAAGCCTGGAAATGCCACTGTGATTCACAGGCAAATTTGTATTACAAACTAAACAATGAAACATTAAGAAATTAAATACAATGTACCTAACTAGAAGAACATGCAATTACTCATGTACCAGGATTGAATTATTTTCATAGCAAATAAGTTAATTAATTGCTCCATTAATCAACAGCAACCAGAATCAGGAAAATATTATCTAAAAATGGTAAGTTAGTAGCACGAGCATGCTTGAGTCTTGTACTTAGGCTTCAATGTACTAAAGAGGCTTGTGAATTTGCACCAGGACAGATAAAGTCATTCCCTCGTTGGGAATTCACATGCCTAAACTCTTTGCTGGTTCAGACCTCAACTTCCAACAGAACTAAGAGGTTTTGGCTCTTCAGTGATGAAGAATTAGTACCAGAAGAGGATTTTAACACTGAACTCCCACTGCAGGCTCCCCAAATCCTCAAAGCTCTTGATAAACACATCCTGTCCTTGGTTTAGGTGTAGAGCAATAAAACCGTGGGTAAAGGCATTAATTAGCAGCTTGTGAAGCATGTCTGCCTGTCCCCCTCTCTCTTATGAATATTTATATAAAGGTTTTATGGTAGGAGAAAAACTTCAATAGGCTGGATTCAGAGTGTCTGCTGTGAGTGCTCTTGGGGCACATAATGAGGGCGCTTTGTCCTGGGGCCATTTAGACACTTCTGCCATTGTGCTAGGGAGGAAGCCTGACTTACATATCATGCCTAGCAATGCAGAGTTCTGAATAGGGAACAGCCTGGAAGTTTACCTATAGCCTTAGAAGAAGCTCTCTCCCTGCCTGTTTTCTTATAAATGCTTCAATTTTAGGGTGCAGGCCCAAACAGACAAAATGAACAGAGTGCTAAAACTCACTTCATTGAGTGAGCTAGGAAGGTTTAAACTTCTAGGTACTGGAGACTGCCTTGTGGAAAATAAAACTGCTGAGAGGTGAGGAACAGGCAGCTCACTTTAATAGAACAAGTCTGATCCATAATAACAGATATACTGTATACCTATATATACTATATAAAATTATAAATATGTATTTTATATGTAAATATGTTTATATGTGGCTATGTCACAAAGGTTAGCAAAGAAAAGCCAATTGAATTCCTAAGGGGGAGCAGGATGAAATAATCAGCACAATGTAACAAACAAGTATGACATCAATGGCCACATTTAAAAAGGGTAAATGGCCCAGCAGGACAAAGCTTAGAGTAACACTGCTGGTGCAAATCTGAAAAATACCTCTTGAACACAAACAAGCCAAAGCCTTTCTTCTAATATGCACAGCAGACAGGTTACCCAGTGAACAGCAGATGAGTCATTAAAGAGTGATGATGGCACCATAATTCAAACTGACATTCAAGGGACAGCATGGGTGGCAAAATAGTACACTGACACCTACCTTTAGTAATTAAATGCACAAGCTTTTTGAAGAGTTCCCCAAAATAAAAATATTTCCAGTTTAAAAAGCAATGCAACATTTCTTCAAAATGTCTACTAATTTTCCAGAAAGGAAAATGGTTATATGATCCAAGAGGATATGGCAAAACATTGAGATGCACTGAGGTTTCATTTAATCAGAGAGGGTAAGACTGTGGTTTCAAGAAATTTAAAGACCTGTAACAGGCAAGGAAAATGTGTAACAATGCCAAATGATCATTAGCTTTGACAGAACTAGCAGCAAAAAGTAATTGCAAAAAAGCACTGAAAACCCCCTGCTTTTACCTTGTTGGGCTTCTAATTAACCTTATCAGCTGAGAGCACAGACCAGGGCATCCCTGGATGGCTAAATCAAATTCTTCATTCAATGTATAGCTGGAGTCCAAGGATACATTTGGAAATATTTGAGAAATGGTGAAGAAAAAAATATTACTGCCCTTTAAAACAAATCATCAGTGTGGCTTCATCTGGAAAACTGCATTCTGTACTGAACTTGCCTTCTTGAAAACAATTAAGCACAGTAACATGAGTGAGGGAACATTGATGAAAGTGGCCATGGAAAAGTTCTAGATAAGGAGATGGAAAAAGTTAGGAATGCTTGCTTTGGAAAGAAAACAAATATAAAGAATAATAAATGTTGCTAAGATGAAGACTGGGAACTTTTGTTCCCATCTCTTTGAAAGAACAAGAACGCCTGGGGGCATTAACGAGGAGGCTGAAAGCAAGAAAAGCAGTGAAAGGATTCACTTTATTCACATCTGTCTAGGCAATTATCACTGCAAGAAACTGCTCAAGATAACAGCTAAATGAAGACTGAAATAACTGTAAGAATATCAGGAATACTTGGTCCTATCTGAATAAATTTCAAAAGGTACCTAGCATATATGAGAAACATGAGAAAAGACTGGGAAGTATTTAACTTCTACCTACTGAATGATTTCATGCCCATTCTTCTGAAACATCTGCACTAGCCTCTGTCACACAATACTGAATTCAGGGATGACCCAACATGGCTATTCCTACTATTGGCATATCACACATGAATGATCCATGGTGTTTGAAACAGTGGCAGCATTTTGCCTAGATGAAATACAACTACTATTTAAATTTAAAATAAATATCACTTACTCTTCTGTGATAGACAATTTATTTTTATATCCAGGTAAACAATGAAGTTAACTTTGAGAAGATTGCTGGAGAAAGTGCTATGACTGACTCTTCCCTTGCTTGAATTCACAGGAGCATGTCCCTAGATGCTCTCTAGCAATGTGCCCCTTAGGTCTCCGAAATTCCATCAGGGAAGCAAAACATGACTGTGAAGTGATATACCTAATAAAAGGAAAAATCTCAGATCCATCAGCTGCAGCTACCTTATAGAACTGGGATCCCATGATGCTTACTTTTGTAAGCATGATACAAAATCATGTAACACATGATTTTGTGTTGCAATCTTTGTTCAAAGAGCAAATGCTGGTTTTAGACAGCGCTGTTTTTCACTACCCTAGTAAGAGAATAGGGTAGAACAGATTTTGGCCTAACCTAACTGCAGAGTACACCCTTTATGTTGTGCAAAACAGCATTTTCAAATGCTCCAATTCTGTGATTCCTCACTGTACAGTTCAACCCAATTACTCTACAAAGTTTAAGTGACTAATATTGTTAATCCTGCCTTTTCCCCTGAACAGTTTCCAGAAATTCTGCTTTATCCAATAGTGTTTGATGTGGAGAACCAAGAGAATAGCCTGATCTGGCCATTGATCCCTATTTCCTGTGTAAAAACATCCGAGATACTACCTAACAGTATACCTCTGCCTATGCTCTTGTCTTTTGTTCCAACTTTTAAGGAAATCCTTGCTGCTATTGTCTGCTCCCGTGGAGAAAGAAAACTTAAATTTCCAGTAAAAATGCCAGCCATTACATTACTTAAGTGTTTTTCCTCTGCCTGAATGAGAGGATGTTGTTGCTTACACTGAGATTATCAATCAGTGGTTTTCTCTCTTACACCTTGAGCAGCTACCATGTTTCCCATTACAGTTTTAATGTCCAAACATGTCCACTGGTGGACACACACAGGGCACAATAGTTCTTATGAAAATAATTCTGTGAATTTACAGCTCTTAAATTGGATTAGGGCTAAGTACCCAGTGTCCTTGCTGTCTTAACTTAGAGCTCTGCATTGAAAGATCTGCCTCTTCCCACTGTAAAGATGTTGGGTAATGCCATTTTCAAGGAAGGCCAAGAAATGTAGTTACAATGCTCTGTAAATGCAGTTTCATGCAACAATAAGGGAAATTTATTTAGCTAACATTGGTAGTGTGTTCAAGTAGCACTTGATAGGTACTGCAAAAAAAAAAACTTGCATGAATAATAGACTCTGATCTGTTTATATTCTTACATTATTGTATTTACTATTTTTAACCTTGTCATCCTTCTCATCATCAAAAGCAAACCATCCCTCATACAAACCTGCCATTAATCTCTGGAAATATTCTGCAGCAGATTAATTAAGATATGAAGCAGAAGGATCTTCCACTAGCTGAAACAGATGAAGCTGAGACAAGTATTAGTCAATCTTTAAAATTAAATCTTTGCTGAATAGCCAAATAAACATAGGTTTCCTAATGATACTTCTCCTAATATTTGTACTGTAATTTCATTTAAATGTAGGGGGAAACCCCCAAATGTTACATGATTTCTTTTAGTAAAGAAAAAGGAGAAATATAGTTTCAATCACTTTATTCTACCAGGGCTCTAAGCTGTACCATGCAAAACCATTTTGTCTGAGGTGGAGGACTAGACTTAAATTCTTGTTATGTCCTCTCATGGCTGATGTACAACTCTGAATTCCCACATTTGCCCAAACCCCCCTGTCTTGCCTATCAGGTGTGCTGGCCAGTCCTGCCCAGGCAGGACTCCCATCACTGCCAGGAAGTCAGCAAGGAGAAGCACTGCTGAATTCCCACTCCTAAAGAAGCACAGTAAGGATTAACCCAGCTGCCCGTGGCTGAAGGCAGGTAATGAGCCCGGATAGCTGCGGCATTTTCCTGCTTCTACATGCCCACGTAGAGATTCTAAATTGCTGCAGGACTTCTTCTCCTTTGTCTCAGGGATGTATCCATTCTTCAGCTAACTGTTAAATTTTTATGCCCCTTTACAGATGAATGATGTATTTTGATTGTAGCAGGTGACCAGCATTCAGCTCTTTCAAAGAGAAACCCTTATGAAACAAAGTCCAGCTCTGATTAAGTTGACTATCTGAATTCAAAGCATGTCTTGACTGCTTTCCATGAAAACAACTGATCCTTTTCATGGGCTAAGGCCATTGTAACTTCCTCTACACATCGAACAGATTACCATGGACACAAATTCAGACTCCTTCCATTCACACAAGGTCCCTGAAAATTTACATAAGTCTGCAGAGAAAACAGGCAGCCAAGCTTTCAGTGCCATGAATATTGTGATGAGAGTTTCAAACAATACATACTTTTATCTCCTAAAATACAGTTTACAGTAAAAAAAATGCAAATTATTTAAACAGTAAGGAAAAACAATATTTTGGGTAACTGTTTAAAATGATATTTTAAAATAAACAATCACTATCCAACTACTTTAGACTAAGTAGCCACAAAATTTAAACAGTTTGGAAATATCCTATGTACAATAAAAATGCTACTCTGTTATGCCATAATAGTGAACTTTTTCTGTCAAAAAATTACTCTGCAAATCACAGCAGTACATTTGTCAGACATAAACCAAAATGAAGATGTAATACCTTCATTTGACCAATAAGGTGTCCTCAATGCAGTCTGGCTTGGCTGACCTTGCCATAACCAAATTTACAAATACTCTGTTCTCTTCAGACCAAATTTTTTTTTGTTTTGTTTTGCTTTGTTTTGTTTTGTTTTGTTTTGTTTAAAACACACAACTGAAATCAGTTTTGGTCTATAATATGTCACTGCAATTTTGCATTCAAGGACTCTGACGCATTCAAGGCCAGGAAAACGTCTCCCAGATACTGGATTCACTGTAACTATGTTAATATATCAAAATTTGGAATTAATTTTTTAAAAAAGACGTTGGGAGATTCAAGACTTACAAATTCAAATGCTCCTACTGTAGGATATTGTGCACTTAAATTACATGAATCCTTTTCAAAATGTTTCCCTGTAAAGCAGCAATACACCTGCTGGTTTCACATATCTCTTGAGGAGAAAATCAGATGTTTATGAGGAATCTGGATTGCTCCTGTCGGGGTAACCTTCTGGTCAAAGGTATGTTACAGCATGAAGGTCAGAGTCTTACCTGAACAATCTCTTACTCCAAAGGCACTGAGGAATGCACAGGATGTCCAAAATGCTTCAGTTTATATTTATGAGCTTGTTATCTAATCTTCAGTCTTCCATGCCTCTGAATCCATCTAGGGCTAACTGACATCATGTCTTCCCTCCCCAAAACCCTCTCTCTGCTGGTTTCCAAATCTTTTTCATCAGCTTCTGCTCCTAAAAAACCTTTCCTATGACTCTGCTACGCATATGTGGAGGAATTTGTAATAATGAATTTGTGGGATTTTTCCTAACAGAATCACACTGAGGTTCTAAGCTGAACAATATTTTCATAGCAATGACCTTTCCATCTAACAGTACTCATGGGGTTAAGAAAGGAAATTATTTTCTTTATCTCTATTTTTTAGAGCCCTTAAAGATAATTACAAACTGAAGAGATCCCTCTTTTATATTAAAGATAGAAATTTTAAAGAGTTCAGAGTTAATTGCTAGTTTCTTTGAAAAGTCCTGAATATTTTTAAGTCAGACTACCATATAACAGTTTAAATTGTAAAGCTCCTTCTTGTCTCTGTTACACACCCAAGCCTCTCCACAAGAAACTGTAGGTTCATTAAAGAAACAGGAAGTGTTAACACAGATTTTGATGAGATCAAGTTCAGGTATGATCTAAGAGTAGAAAAAATTCATTATCTAAAATGTCTTCAAATACCTTGAACATAATTTCCACAAATAAACTGATAGAAAATTTTCTCTTACCCTATTCTCCTTTAAAGCAAAGCATAAAATAATTTATGTTCTAAATTATCTGCTTATCCCTATACAGGGTATAAGAACGACTTCCAAGCAATAGAATACATTTCTGAGTAAAGAAAAATAGGGAATTTAGTAAGAGCCATTGGTGTTCAACCATTTATTTGGTGTGTGAGAGAATTCTAGAATTCTTGAACTGACATCAATAATCATGCATGCATATATATGTAGTAACGTCTGTCTGGGGCTTCAAGTAATCTTGAAGTTGTACCTTAAGTTCTACTCTGAAAATTAATCAGGAAAGAAATCAAGTATCTTGAAACTCATGTGAAAAAGATGATCTTTCTTCAGTTCATAAATACCATATCACTGATAACAAATACATTTCATATATCCACATAACTTTCTGCAATTCAGCATTCAGTACTTCACACAATATTCTCTGGTACTACATGTCATTAACTTGTAACTTCAGTTTTACCATCAGCTTCAAGGGACTTACATCAGAGGAAGTCTTTCCATAAAAAGAAAAGAGCTTTTCTGTGAAAAAGCATTATATAAGTCATAAATGGTTTCATTTAGAGGAAATGCAAATTTTCCAAGCTCCAAACGTTGATTAGTTGAAGTTATATATAATTTGTGATGAAGATTACTGTCCCTTTCCAAGGCACAGGTTCCTACATAACTATACCAAAGCAAAATAAGAAAATGAGAAAATAAACTTCCCCACCCACCACCCACTCTAAGAGACTGGCATATGAAAGAAGCAGGAAGTAAACACTCTCTTTAGAAAAGTAAGGAACATCCCTTGGGGGTGTGCTGGCTACATACAACTTGTGCAAGTGGTGCCTTTTTAAAGTTCTCACAAGGCACATATTATAGGTAAGTGAATTCAACAATAAATAGATTACTGTATCAAAGTCTGCATCAGAAATGAAGTACAAAAAAACTCCAGAGCTTTTNACATCAGAAAAGAAGTTCTAATCTTCATCCCAAAGGAGCATCTTTGGTCCTTGAATGGTTAGAATATATGGATCAGCATTAACTCTCCCTTTTCTTGTACTCTGAGGCACAATAGGGTAAAGGGCCCACCACAGCATCCATCAAACACATTTTACAGCAGAAATTAGAAAGAAAAAACGAAATATGGTCTAGCCTTCTACTGTAAATTCCAAATTTTATGTAAATGTATCTTGGCTTTCTGAGGCGATTGCAGCATTGTGAAAGGATCGTGGCTTTTTATAAATACCTGAACCAATTCACTTTTGAGGCCAACATGCAGAAGACCAGAGAATATATATCTGCTCATTTTTATTTCTTCATTGGTAAAACTTACTTCTGGGCTGAAGATCAAATCAAAATCATCGTACCTTTCCAAGAGGGGACACAAGTCTTTCATCTCTCTTTCCACAAAAAATGGAATCAAAACTATAGCATGTATGTGAAGCTTAAAGTACAAAAAAACTCCAGAGCTTTTGGAAAAAAAACCCAGAAGTCTTCCAAAAGAAGTTCTTTGTTAAATCAGAATAGGACCCAAAGTTCACTCTGCTGTCTTCTAGTTTATTTTCTTTCTTCTTTCCTTCCTTTCATTCCTAATTTTTCCTGTTAATTTTGCTTTATTTTGCAGCTTGAAAGTTTAAGCTGTTCATTTAACCTTCCTGCCAACCTTTACTTCATATGCGCCTATTTCCAGATTTCTAACATTTCAATTGCTCTTTATAAGCTGTTCCCATACACTTACTACACCAAGGCCAGCCTGGTGCAGGGGCCCAGAGCTTCATGTTCTAGGTCAGGCTCCTGTGCCACCGATGAACCAATGCTGGCAGAGGCTGAAGGATGGCTCAGCTGTCAAAGCATTCACATGCCCTTCCTGGGGCCATCCTGGGAGCTGACCAAGAGCTTCCTTAATGGCCACGTTGATTTCTCTGGTCCACTTTTGGTGGCCCTCTCTGTCCCAGAGTGGCAGACACCTCTTTGTGTGTGTGCTGGGTGTCAGGTGAGTGCAAAAAGCCTGATCGTGGTAGGAATAAGCTTCTCAGCTCCCATAAAAATGATGGCTAAGGGCAGATGGTTGCCATCAAATTAACTCCCCAGGGAAAGCAAGCTGTCAGCAGCTAACTGAATGATGGATGAATTGTTCTCTGAGGTCACATATAACTTACAGATCATTTCTCAAACATTTCCTTTTTCTTGTATTAAATCGAAGCTTTGCTTTTCACCTATACATTTGTGCCTTAGCCCACATCTCAGGTTAGATTTACATCATTATCTTCCTAGTCCCCAGGGTCTCATTTAGATTTTGTAATTTATCTTTATGGTTGTCTTTCCTCAGCATACTCCTCTTATACTGGTGATTTATAGGCTGAGCCCTGTCATCATCAACAAAGCAAAGTCCCTCATATCTAACCCACTTTTTTATTAATTGTCACACACTTATTTTCTCAAGGCTTGTTATTATTAATTTTGTCATAATTAGATTAAGGGTGAAGGAATATCTTATCTATGCCGAATGCAACTGCAAAAGAACACTTCAACATGACTGGGGATTTTTTTTTAAGTAAATAGAGGAAATCCTACCAGTATTAATTCTGCCTACTATATAGATATGCAATAAACGAGTTTAGAGTACTAATATGGAGAAATCACATTCTGTACTCTGCCTAGTGCATGTTTCCTAGTTTGATGTCAACTAATTGCTAAATCAAGCAGTGATGAAAGGGCTGCATTTTAATTTCTCCAGCAGTGCCTGGCTTGTTGCCAAAACAATGGTCTTACTGCTATTATGCAGGCAATATACTAGTACACTTATATTAGGATTAAATTTTATTAGTTCACTAAAATGTGTATGATTTCTTATGAACTCCGTATTTGCCCTCAAAGGAAAGGCAATGACAGAATATAAGTGTAGGAAAAAAGATTTTTTTATTTTATTGGTATCTTAATATCTACTTCTATGTTCAGTTCTTGAGAGGCTACACTGGTGTATACTGAATAGGTCATTCTCATGCAAACACTGACTACACCACATTTTTTGCCCTGTTTTGGCAATTCTTCTACATCAAAGAAAGCAGATGATCATCTGTAATTGGAATCAATCCTCTTGAAATTTAGCTTGCTATATGGTAATTTGCAGCAGTTAACTTTTTTCTAATTTCTTTCTCAGCATGCAAGTCACTTAAATGCAGAAGTAGCTCTTGGATACTAGTTCTTACCCTATGTGATGGTTTTAGCTGGGGTAGAGTTACTTTTTTTCACAGTGGCTAGTATGGGGCTGTGTTTTGGATTTGTGCTGAACACAGGGTTAATAATACAGAGGTGTTTTTGTTGTTGCTGGACAGGGCTTGCACAGAGCCAAGGACTTTTCTGCTATTTGTACTTCCAGGCTTGTAAGGAAGCTGTGAGTGCATGGGAGGTTGGGAGGAGACACAGTCAGAGCAGGTGATCCCAGCTGCTCAAAGGGATGCTCCAGAACCTATGACATTATGCTCAGTACACAAAGTGGAGGGAAGAAAAAAGAAGGGAGGAATGTTTGGAGTGATGCCATTTGTTTTCCCAAGTTACCATGATGTGTGACGGAGCCCCGCTCTCCTGGAGATGGCTGAACACTTGCCTGCCCATGGGAAAGGTGGGAAAAATTCCTTGTTTAGCCTTGCTTGTGAGTGGAGCTTTTGCTGTCCTTATTAAACTCTCTTTATCTCAACCTATGAGTTTCCTCACTTTTATCCTTCTGATACCCTCCATGATCCTGCTGATGGGGGAGTGAGTAAGTGGCTGTGTGGGGCTTAGTGCTGGCTGGGGTTAAACCACAACACCCCAATATTGCCCTGCTCTTAGAAATTTATTTTTATACCGTGTACATTGGAAAATAATAACACCTAGTACATGTCCATCAACAATGTAATGGACACACTTTAGAACTGAGCAGAAGATTTTTTTTTATCAAGATGTGCACTAGTATGCCTTTTTTCCTCACAATTTCTTTCTTTACTTCATTTTGTTTTTCCACAGGTAATTACAGCTTGTTTCTCTTTTGATTTTTTTTCCATGGGAAACTAGGATACTCATCACAGCCATTATGGAATTCTAGCATGGGGAAAAAAGAAAGGAGATTTTCTCTTCAGAGCTGCAAGTAGAACGTCAGTTTTATTTTATAGAGGGAATGAAACCCAGTCAAGCACATGTTCTTTCATGACTAGAGCCTTGGGTGGATTCTTAAAATAGTACTCATTATAGTTATTGCATCAAAAAGAATTTAGAGCTGTTTTCTCCAATTAAAACAATTGTGAAATTTAGCTGAAACTTATTTCTAAATATTGTTTCCCTGAAAGAAACCTAAACTTACAGAACTTACTGCCATGCCAGCCTGTCTGTTCCTTATTGCACGCTAAAACTCTTCCCAACACGGTCCTTACAAGTCCAAGGCTTTTAACTCTCCTTCAAATGTTTCTTCACAAAGAGTTACCACCAAAGTTCTGCACACTGGTGAAAAACCAGTAGCTCCCTGTTTAATCTGTAACACACACTGATATCCTGTCCATAGAGGCAGCAGTGTGCCATCCTTAGGAGCAGTGAGTTTTACCCTCAAATCCTGGGTTTGTATAATGTTCAAGGCAGCAGCATTAGTTTAGGATGTATTCATTATAAATGAAAAGTATTATTCCAACCAAATTACGTTTCAGCCTAAGAACACACATTTCTCTTTGAAAACAATAAAGCTCCTTGGAGGTTTTTAGGTCACAGTGGTCATTACAGCCTGCATTGCACTGTCAACACTCACTCTTTAACAACTATTCCAATAATTTATTTGTAATATTGCCAACAAATCCACAGAACTCGAGCTGCATTGAGACTGTATACAGTTCTATTTGTAGTACAAATAGAATTTATATGATAATCTCAGATATGGATGCTTGCCACAGGCAGTGAGTGAAAATTTCCCAGAAACTGCTTTGCAGTACTCCCTCCTACCCTCAGACAAGAACTGTTCATGCTTCTTGAAGAGTAGGATCTTCTGAAGGGAATCTGGTTCATATCCAGATGTGGGGCTGCAAAAGAGAAGGAGGGGAATGGGAGCACATGCGATTCCCTATGAGGAGGGAGAAGAGAGGAGGGGCTGAAGGCCACCCTCAAAGTCCAAGGCAGTGTGAAAGTGTGGGTAAGTGGGCAGGGGGTGGTGTCTCTTCCTTCCCCAAACCCATCACTGCTCCTTCTTTTCTCCCTCCCTTCTTCACTTTCCTTCCCGTTTCTCCCTTTCCCTTTTTTTTTCACTTTGCTGTTATTTTCTTTCATTTACTCTCTCAATCTCTCTGTGATTTCTATGAACTGGAAAAGACTAAAGACTCTGGAAACTACCATTAAGTCTCCTCCTCTTGTAAATAGGACCCACCACTTTTCTTACTGTTTTTCCCCACACAAGTTATCATTTGCCAGACGACATCAGAAATCTGGAATGGTCCTTCAATTAATTTTTTAACATATGCTATTTTTTTAAAGAGAATACAAAAAAATGTAGGTTTTTATCCACTGCACCTGTGCAATTTAAAACTTTTTTCCATGTCTGTACTTGGCCTTATGGTAACAACTTAGAAGTCAACATTCATTTCTGAAGTACAAGTAACATGGATACAGAGCATGACCTCCCTGAAGTCAGAACTGCAGACAGGATTGTGTCAGGACACTGCAGTGTGGCAACTGGCAGCAAACACAGGAGCATGCAGGTGACCCATGAAGAGGCAGTATGGATACCATAAGAGTGAAAAGCTGTACCCATTCATTCAGCACCAGGGACCACCTAGAAAATGTGGGTTGCAAGAGCTTGTGGAACTGGAATGGCAGCTAATGGAAAATAGCTGCCAACAGCCACCACCCCTATACCTGAGCTCACATGCTACCTTTGTAGCATGAAGAATGATACATGAAGCAAAATGACACAGGATAAAGAGTATAATTATTTTTATTATCATCATCAAACATGACACATGGACCCAAGCTTTACTGACTGCTACACATGAAGAAAACCCAACTTTCAGTATGTTTCAGTGTACTACCATGCTTCATATGAACACTAAATTACAGCAATTTGATAAAATAACATCAGTGGCATGCTCATTCGGTATAATTGTTCCTTTTGTGGGATGTTAGAGCTTTGTTTTACACAGCAAATACCTACCTGACATTCCCACATTTCTCCATGCTGATATTCAGGGACCATGAGGCAGGAGATCTTGTTGCAGCCCATAGTTTCTGGGTAGCAGCGGGTCACACAGGGTGAGAACCCCCACTTAGGATTATGATCAGAGACAATCCACCACAAGACAAATATTCAGATCAGCTGTTTTGACTCATGTTTTCAGGGGTAAATGTCCATGCAGTCTCCCTTCCTCCACCATTAGGAAGGCTGTGCAGAGGCTGAAAGGGCTCCCTTTTTCACCCAAAGCAGCACACTTTGGCTGCTCACATGCCCATGTGCACACTGTACTAGGTCTGCACCTTGTACATATGCAGTGCTTTTGTTCCTGAACCAGTGTCAGAAAGTATGGGTATGTCATCTCAGCTTTGCAGAAAGCAAACAAGCAAACAAGGTAAAATGACATGCTTGAGTTGATATTGCCAGGTTCAGTTCCAAGGTCTCATGGTTTTCAGCTTCCTGTTGAACCATCAGGATACAGCAGGTCTCCAGGTGAATGCTCCTCCTCACCTCAAAGTGCTGCCTGGGGCTGACACAGCACGCAAGGGGCTGCACCAGGGACTCCAGGGAACTGCACAAGGAGCTGCCTCCCCACTGCCTGGGGTCCTCAGAGGCTGCAGAGGCTCCCTGCACAACCTCCTCACAGTGGGACACTGCCCTACCACTGTGACTTCAAGCCAACCTTTTTACTCTTGAAAGAGCTTCAGACACGTGAACAGACTCCTGTTCACACAAAATACCTTTGGGCAAAGTATTGCTACCTCTGCCTTCAGATGCAGAACTGAGACAGACCCCTTCAATACCTCTTTGAAAACTGGTACATGGGAACAGCTAGAAAAGATGACAAATTGCTGCTTCACCAACTCAACTGCTTTTCATACTAATATATGACTTCTTCTTAGCAGTAGCACCCATTTTCTCTGTCCTCTCAGCTTCTCTTTCTGTATGTTACTTTATTTCTAAATTCCTTAGAGCAGGCGTCATACTCCTGCTCTGTGTTCATATGGAGTGCAACGAAACCCTGGTCACTGCCAGATGCACGTAAATGTCAATACATAAATAATAAATGGTAGCAATTCCCTGGTTATACAGCATCTCCACACGTCAGTTTAACCTGAGATCTCATTGTTGTATAAATATCCAACACATGTAAAACTCAGTTAAAGGATTCATCTGTGCATACAATGAAATAAATATATTGCATGCAATGAAATACACTGTGTATTTTAAATGGCTGTATTCCAATAACCAATTATAAATTTCCCAAATGTTTGTAAAATTTCTGAAATGTACTAGTACTGCATCAATAGGCACGGTGCTAACATTTAATCCCTTAGTGGAAAGCTTATGGACAATTAGAGAGAGAGACTTTTCCCCCCTCATTTTACTTGGATGTAAATTTATTTTATTATGACATAAAACCCTTACAATAATATTTGCTCTTTCAAGAAACAACTTGTAGTATTTTTCACTTAATCAAACAGCCACAAGGGAGAATTTATTATACAATTAATCAAAGTAAGTAAAATGTTTCTGAAGATGCCTCCAACAGGTGCTTATTACACACAGGTGACAGCAGTACAGTAGCTTAAAAAGACCCCATTGTCCTTAAAAGCAGAGTCTTTTTAGAATGCATTTTTATTTTACTAAAATGTTCTTATTTTCTCTCTTCTACACATTAATACCTGAGTTATTTGAGGAACAGTAAAAAGTTTACAAGTAAATACCAGACTGCATTACACCTAACAACCTGCCTAATTTTAATGATCTCATTAAAAACTGAGTAAGTTAGGAAAACAGTTTGGTGGATGGCATTGCTAAAGCCACAACAAGCATTAGCCAAGCACAGGAGATAGCTTCACATGTTTTGCTCTCAGAAAACACCACAGCAAAAATGAGGCTTCTAGACTGGAGCTAGTTAGTTTCTCTGCAAAATATTCCTACTGCTGAACAGAAAACAACAGGCTTTCAGATATATTTAACACACCTTATTTTTTCTAATCACATTTAAGTACCTGTGACAGAGCAAGTCAGATTTTCATTAGGTTCACTTCTAGAGCTGTGTCAGAATGTAGCCTTGTAATTGCATAGGAATTAAAAAAAACTGAACAAGACATGAAAGCAAAAATTCTTCAATTAAGTTTTATCTTCAGACTATAAGCACATGCAACTGCAGACCTCCTAGGACTTTCACAGTCATTTATGCAACACAGAAATACTGAAATGACTTCAAATTGAGTTTTGGAAGGAGCAACAGCAAATCTTCCTCTGGCTCTCTGCCATGCCACTGTATTTCACAGTTTGCTGCTGTTCTGTCACTTTATCTCTCCAGTTTAAGTCATGCATTTATTTCCTGCTCTGGAGTGATCAAAGCTTTCTCATGTAAGACAGAACATTATAATTGCCAATTTCAAAGGGTTTTAGGAAGTTGCTTCATAGATTTAAAATCATTAGCAACAGACTTAGTGTTCATCTAGTCAGATATCTTCTAAGTCTAACACAAGCATTAATTAATTATAGGTTTGACTAAGCCTTTAAGGTTTTGACTGTACTGGGAGCAGCATAACATGCTTCACCTCAGCTGAAAGCCTTGGAGATGTGGGGCTTTAGGGAAGCTCAGTGACTCACTGAGGAAATGCATCTGTTGTCTCTATGCTATCTAAAGCATTTGATTTGCTACAAAAAGGAGCACATGCTGTATTTTCTTCCAGGGCACTGCACACTTGCTCATTCAGCTGCCATACCTGCCTGTGGCAGAAAACCTCCTGTTATTCCAATAGGGGTGGTGCAAATGCATATGCTTCTTACACAGACTAAGAAAACAGCTACACACTTCTCTGGGAGAGTTACAATGCACTTTTGGGTCTCACTGGTTCACCTTCTACAACACAACAAAATCAGCAACTAGTCCAAGACTGAAAGATGCAGAGACTTCATGGGTGCAGGGTAAGCAGGTGACTATTCAGAGATGCCCAGAAGACCTAGATAAGCACCAGACTGAGCACCTGACCAGGAGATAACAGCAGCATTCTTCATCAGATTTCAAAACTACAGGAGACAACAAAAATCCTGCTGGTTTTTACATTGGATATGAGCTAGATAAAAGACAGAAATATGACAGGGACTGGAATTCCATCTATCACTCCTTTTACGACAGACATAACTGAGCATGGGCCAACTGCTGACCCAAGGCTTTAAACCAACCTACAGAATGTATTTTTCTTGCCCACTGCCCATTGCAGACAGAGCAGCCCTTCCAGCAGTACAGGCTGCCAAATGCACATTTGTGTCCATTCCAGTAGAGAGATCCCTACTGCAGCCACAGAGTGACAGTGGTGTGGGGGTGTAGTGGGGAGAGATGTTAGGGAGCCACAGCAGAAGGAGGAGACCAGGGATTTGCTGCTCGGGATTTGCTGCTCACACACAGCGGCAGCTGCTGCTCTGGAGCAGGGTAGCAGGGGGGCAGTGAAGAAGAGAGGGCAAAAATCTAGTCTAGCACCTGGAGATCCTACACTGAACCAGCTTATCCCACCCATTGGACTGGATAGTTAGATTTTCTCTTTCAAACTTCTCTACAATTCCCATCTTCAGCCTGGTACAGATCAGCTGTGTTGCCCATCCCCAGCTGCTGTGCTCTGTCATACTGTGGCTCATATTCCCTCCACAGCTGTGGTTCAAATCTCAGTACGTGGGAAATGTTTAGGATTGCCATCTCCTGTTTCTTTGGCAAATATTGTATTATTAGATGATGATGGAAAGTGTCCAGTATCAGCACCATATAGCTGGTTTTGAGGGTAGTAAGATCAACAATTGTGAATTCCACATATCTAGCCATCTAAACAAGATGTTATATAATTATTTCCAATATGTGGCCCTGAGAGGCATGTCCCAGTTAGTTATTTTTTCACATTTTACTATCTACACTGATCTTTATTTTACCAGCCAAGCTTGCATGTCCCAGTAAAGGGCATGCTGGCTGCTGTGAGTCCCAGGCTATGCACACCCAGCATTTTGAGTTCCACTGCAAGATGATGAAACCTCTTTGATTTAATCATACTCAGAGTAGGTTGACTTTCCTATTGCTTTCAAATGAACAGCAGATTTCAAGCTTACATGTGTTTCAGAAAGCTCTTGCACATCCAAGGAATTATTTTACTTTTATAATATTATGATAATAACATTACATTAATAAATCAATTATTATATTAATAAATATTATATAATTATAATTACGATAATAAATCTTAATTTATTATATTAATAAATTAATATTATAATTAATGAACCAAACCATGAAAACCTGTATTACAGTTTTGTTCAAATGCACTCTTTACAATTGTGATAGAATATGTAGATCATACTAGAAAAAGCTAATAACACATATTACCTTATTCACCAAAAACGGAACTTGATTTTTTGGTTGCTCCATATACCTTTTCCTGTATTTCACTTGCACATAACCTGAAGCTTTCTTTTTCATCGCTGTCTTATTAGCTTCAGCAGATTTAGCTGAACCTGTCTTCTTCCATTCAGCAGGGCAATAAGCATATTTTGAATCTGCTCTAAAGTGCATTTGCAAGATGTTTTACTATGATCAATCTCTTTTCCTACAGTAAACATACAGTTGCAAAAGCTAATCGGGTCATATAAGATTCACACATATTCCTACCAATAGGGCATATCTGTTCCTGCTGTCATTTTTCACAGAATCACAGAATCCTTAAGGCTGGAAAAGACCTCTAAGCTGATTGAGTCCAACCATAAGGTCCATCACTTTATCATATCCCCTAGTGCCATCTCCACATGTTTTTTCAACACTTCCAGGAACAGTGACTCTACCACTACCCTGGACAGCCTGTTTCAATGCCTGACCACCCTTTCAGTGAAGACATTTTTTGTAATATCTGATCTAAACCCCCATTTTCATGAGGACAGCCACTGCTCAGATAAATCCTTAGAAGATTTTGTGTCTGTCTTATCCCTCCCACAAAAAGTTTGGAACTTACTGTACAGACAGAGATGATTATTGCCACATGGAAATGTACTTTGCTGAATCCCACATTACAAATCCCACAGTGGATAGCAAAAACTAGAAAATACTGAAAAAATACTCAGAATAAAGGATATTTTTGCATAATCCTCAGGAATTTTTCATGGATGTATTTTTCACGAATGGATTAAAAGAATAATTTCTAGTCTAAGTATTCCTGAATGAATTCTGTTGAATGTAATACCGTCTTGACACCGGTCAAATACATATATAACTTCTAAACACAGAAATCTTTTCTGCCTCTCACCAAGGCATACCAGAAAATAAACCTTTAAAACTGATTAGGCTACAGTGTAGAAAATAAAGCTCACAGAGAAACAAAATAAGGAATTTACATTTTTACCCAGTGTTTGGTTAGTTCTAATACATATTGATTTATGTTTGCTTGATTTTTTCACCATACAGAGAAAGCATTAAGCAAAACAGAAATTCTTTTTTCTTAATCCCAAATAAAGAAGGAGGAACAAACAGGAAAAAATAATTGCATCAGATATATATGAATTACACTTCGAAAGGGGTGCAGTCAAGGAGAACACTTACAAAGTTGCTGGAGTAATTTTACATGAGTAAACTACCACATAACTGTGTCTTTGGAGAAATGTGCATGTAGTGAGAAACAGGGCTGACAGAGAGGTGAAACCATTTATATGAGAATATGAGAGGTGGATGTGGAGAGGATTATGAGAAATGGGAAGATGAGCCTTAGTATTTCTCAGAATTCAGCCAACGCAAAATTTGACACTGAAATAAAATGAATTGAAATCTGCTATGGTTGTATCAGGTGTTAGAGTGAGAACACTGCCAGTTCTCTAAGATTTTCAATTGGCTAGTATTTTAACTTTACCACTAGCCCCTGAAGTCATACAGCCACATGAGCAATTTCAAATACTTTCCTTTAAAGGAGGTTTCTTACCTTATACTTCTACAAGTAATCTTATTTAAAATAGCAAATGGTCAACAGCCTCAAAATACAATAATCAAACTCAAAACGTAAATTTTTAAGTTTCATGACTTTATATTGTATTCATGATACATAGTCTCCTATTTATCTTTTTTTTTTTTTTTACTGTATGCATTTTGAAATGCTGAGAGGTACTTGAGATGCTAAGTGAGCACTCAGTACCTCAGCTTACAAATGTACCAGTCCATCATGAGGAATGACTGGCTTATGTTGTTTTGGTGGGCAGCTGGCTGGCACAGCCAGATGCACACTGCTCAGTTTTCTTATTTAGCACAGTTTGGAACCATTCCACTGACAGGAACTCTTAGATCATTGACAGGGTTTTCTCCTGCTTCAGGTGCCACAGGCTCTTATAAAAAACATAGTACTCTACAATTACAAAAAAAACCAAAAACAACCAAACACCAGAAAAACAGGTTAGCTTTTTGCTCCCACATTAGAAACACTTCAGAATTCCACTGCTGTAATCACAGAATCAGAGAATCACTAGGTTGGAAGAGACCCACCTTCAAGATCATTGAGTCCAACCCATGCCCTAACGCCTCAACTAGACCATGGCACCGAGGGCTACATCCAGTCTTTTTTAAAACACATCCAGAGATGGTGACTCCACCACCTCCCCGGGCAGGTCATTCCAGAACTTTATCACTCTTTCCATAAAAAACTTTTTCCTAATATCCAACCTATATTTCCCTTGGCACTGCTTAAGACTGTGTCCTCTGGTTCTGTCAGTTGCTGCCTGGAGAAAGAGACTGACCCGCATGTGACTACAAACACCTTTCAGGAAGTTGCAGAGAGTGATAAGGTCACCCCTGAGTCTCCTTTTCTCCAGGATAAACAATCCCAGCTCCCTCAGTCGTTCCTCACAGGGCTTGTGTTCCAAGCCCTTCACCAGCCTCATTGCCTCCTCTGGACGCACTCAAGCGTCTCAGCGTCAGTCCAAAACTGAGGGGCCCAGAACTGGACACAGCACTCGAGGTGTATGTGCCGAGTACACCAGTGCCGAGTACAGGGGAAAAATGACCTCCCTGATCCTGCTGGCCACACTATTCCTGACACAGGCCACGATGCCATTGGCCTTCTTGGCCATGAGGACACACTGCTGGCTCATGTTCAGCCGGCTGTTGACCAGTACCCCAGATCCCTTTCTGCCTGAGCACTGTCCAGCCACACCGTCCCCAGCCTGTAACGTTGCAGGAGGTTATTGAGGCCAAAATACAGGACTCAGCACTTGGACTTAATAAACTTCATCTTATTGGACTCTGCCCATCCATCCAACCATTCCAGGTCTCTCTGCAGAGCCCTTCTACCTTCCAACATATCAACACACACTTCCAGCTTAGTGTAATCTGCAAATTTATGAATGGAAGACTCAATATCCTCATCTTCATGTCGTCAATAAAAATATTGAACAGAACTGGCACCAGCACAGACCCCTGGGGGACACCACTGGTGACATCCAGTTGGATGCAGCACTGTTCACCACCATGCTCTGGGCCTGGCCCTCCAGCCAGTTCCTAACCCAGCAAAGAGTGCTCCTCACCAAGCCATGGGCTGCCAGCTTTTCCAGGAGTATGCAGTGTCAAAGGCCTTGCTAAAGTCCAGGTACACAACAGCAACAGGCTTTGCTGCATCCACCAGGCGGGTCACCTGGTCATAAAAAGAGACTAGGTTGGTCAAACATGGTCTACCCCTCCTAAACCCATGCTGGCTGGGTCTGATCCCCTGGCCATCCTGTAAGTGCTGTGTGATGACACTCAATACAAACTGTTCCATTACCTTACCAGGTACTGAGGTCAGGCTAACTGGCCTATAATTGCCAGGATCCTCCTTCCCACCCTTTTTGTGAATGGGCGTCACATTGGCCAGCTTCCAGTCATCTGGAACCTCACCAGTTAGCCAGGGCTCTTGGTAAATGATGGAGATTGGTTTCGCAAGCTCATCTGCCAGCTCCCTCATCACCCTGGGACGGATCCCATCTTGTCCCATAGATTTATGAAAATCCGAGCAGCTCAGCAGTTCTCTGACTGCTTCCTCCTGGATAACAGGGGGACCATTCTGCTCCCTGACACCATCTACTAACCCAGGAGGACAACTGTCCTGACGACAAGCCATCTTCCCACTAAAGACAGGCAAAGAAGGCCTTAAGCACTTCTACCTTCTCCTCATCTTCAGTTACTACGTTTCCTTCCACATCCAATAGAGAACAAAGTTTGGTTCGCTTCCTTTTGCCATTAATATATTTGTTTAAAATTTTTTTTATTATCCCTTACAAAAGTTTCCAAATTAAGTTCAAACTGAGCTTTGGCCTCCCTAATTTTTTTCCTATATGCCCTAGCAACCCTCTTACATACCAACTGAGAGACCTCCCTCTTCCAAAGATGATACACCCTCTTTTTTTTCCTAAGTTCCTCTGAAACCTCATTGTCCATCCAGGCTGGATGCTTCCCTCGCCGCCTCATCTTTCAGCACGCAGGGACAGTTTGCTCCTGTGCCCTCAAGATCTCTGTTTTGAAGCATGCCCATCTTTCCTGGACTCCTTTGTTTCTAAGGGTGGCTTCCCAAGGAATTCTCTGAATAAGTCTCCTAAACCGGCCAAAGTCTGCCCTCCAGAAGTCCAAGGTAAAAGTCTTATTGATCCCGATTTCACCAAATTTTGAGAACTCTATAATTTCATGATCACTGTGCCCCAAGTGGCCTCCAACCACCACATCTCCCACCAGCTCATCTCTATTTGTAGTTCCTCCCCTGGTGGGCTCACTCACCAGCTGCAACAAAAAGTTCTCCTCCACACACTTTAAGAACTTCCTGGACTGTCTCTTTTCTGCTGTATTAAGTTCCCAGCAGATGTCTGGTAGATTAAAGTCACCAACAAGAACAAGGGCTAGTGATCCTGAAACATTCTCCAGCTGCTTATGGAATAAGCTGTGCACCTCTTCTTCCTGGCTGGGTGGATGATAACAGTCTCCCAGTAGGATGTCAGCCTTGTTGGCCTTCCCCTTCATTCTTACCCATAGGCATTCAACTTCATCATCATTAGTTTCAATACCCATGGCATCAAAAGCCTCCCTAAGGGGCCACCCCTCCACCTCTTCTTCCTTTCCTGTCTCTTCTGAAGAGCTTGTAGCCATCCAGTGCAGCACTCCAGCCATGTGAGTATCCCACCACGTTTCTGTGATGGCAATTACGTCGTAGCTCTGCTGTTGCACCATGGCCTCCAGCTCCTCTTGTTTGTAACTCATGCTGCGTGCATTAGTAAACGCACACCTCAGCTGGGCTGCTGATTTCACCCCTAACTCGGGCTTACCACCTTTTGGCCTGCCTCCAGAGAGCCCAGCTGCATCCCCTTCCCCCTTCAAACGTAGTTTAAAACCCTCTCAATGAGTTCTGCCAGTTCAAGAGCTAAAATCTTTCTGCCCTTAACAGAGAGATGGAGCCCATCCAGTTCCAGCAGGCCAGGTCCTGAAAAATCTGCCCCATGATCAAAGAACCCAAAAGTCTGCTGATCATACCAACCCTTGAGCCAGTTATTGATAGTGTGGGCTCTCCTATTCCTTTCATCGTTTTTCTCTGCCCCCAGAGGGACTGAGCAGAACACTACCTGAGCTCCTGACCTATCAACTATTTGACACAGTGCCCTAAAGTTCCTTTTAATTGCCCTGACGCTCCTCTTTTCAATCTCATCACTGCCAGCCTGGAGTTTCAGCAGTGAGTAATAATCAGAGGGCTGAATCAGCCCAGGGAGTCTCTTGGTAATATCCCTTACCTGGGCCCCAGGGAGGCAACATACCCTTGACATATAGGGCCCTCTGTTCCTCTCAGAAGGGAGTCACCCACTACAACCACCCTTCTTTTCTTTTTGATGTTAGAGGTGGTGATCCATCTGACAGATGAAGTGTAATTGGGAGGCTCACTGGGCAGATCATTTTCTTCTACCTCATCTGACTGATCCTCTAGGTCCAGAGCCTCATACCTATTCTGAAGTGGCACCTGGGCAGGTGATGTGGGTCAGGAGGAATTTTTATTACCTCCCTGAGTAGGGACCCATTTCCACTCCCCTTCATCCACCAGGTGTCCTCCTACTGCCTCACAGTGGGAGGCATGGGAGACCTCTGATTCCTGGTGGGCCTCTCTGAAGGATGGAAGGGCAGAATTCCACCAATCTATTTCTGTTTAACTTTCCCTATTACACCTTAGTCTTTCAACTTCCTCCCTAAGCTCAGCCACCAGTGAAAGGAGATCATTCACCTGTTCACACCTCAGCAGGCTTCTCCTGCAAAGCCCTCGGGGTACCACTGATAAGCTCAAACACTCCGCACAGGACGGGGTCTGGGCAGACGCATCCTTTTTTGGAGGGTTCTATTTTGCTACGTACACTTTTACTATCAGAAGTTTGTGATTGTGTAAAAACTATTACTGACAAAAAAACCCAACCAACTAACAAACAAACAACAAACTAAAAACCCCACTAGCAGGAGGAAGCTTGCAACCCTGCCTGCCTGCCCTGCCATGCCCTCAGAGACCTGCCACCCTCCTGTTTGCCCGCTCCCATGATGTGCAGCCTTCTTTGAATTTTCAGTAAAAATTTTCACATTGCCAGTTTATAGTCATTTGGGTTTGTGTTAACACTACCCTAAATCTTCTGGAACTTTTTCTCCTTGTCTGTTTTTTTTTTTTTTTTTTTAAACACAAACTTAAAGTGTTAGAATAAAAAACAAGGAACAACAGAAAGACAGTTTTTCTGCAACACTGCAAGATACATGAAATGCAAAAAGGTAGTGACCAAAACTCAAAGATATGAAGAAAGAGATAGACAGAGATCACACAAAACTCTCCCCAAACTCTGTTCAAATGACAGGTGGATGGGTTGTGTGGCCAGTGCACCATTTGGAATGACATATCACAGACAACTAACTGGAGTGCTCCAAGAAGCTGGAAGAAGGCTCCTGGGCCACCCAGAAGTCCCAGCCTGACAAATTTGTTACTTATCATACTCAGACATGCCTATCAGAATAAGACTTACAAAAGGTACTGAAAGAAACAACTGGCATACACTTGAAACTAAATGACTTTTCTAAATGACTAGAAATAGATCAAACACAGTTGGTCAGTTTGGGGATGGAGCCCGAAGAAAAATTGCCTAGAGCAATATTAGGTCCCTTTTATAAAGCCAGCTGTTACTCTGATCATTAGCTATTTAGTCTCAGCAAGCAGATGTTTTTCTTTTTGGGAACTTCTGCTGAAATCATGGAGTTCAGCATATAAAGCATTGAAGAATCAAGTCTTTTTTTAAATGCTGATTTTAAAGGCTTATTTTTTCCTCAAAATATTTGCTGTAGCTTTCAAAAAGCTTTCCGTTTCTTTGGTATATGCTGCCCCTGCAGAACATCACAAATTTATCTTTTTTAAGGATTTTTTTTAAGCTTTAAAAATGTTGGGTTTTTTTTTATTTTTGGAAAAGTGTATTCTGAAGCATTATGATACAAACCAGTCTAAATCGCAATTAATTCAATAAATCCTTCCATCTTCTTTAGGAAAATATTTCATCTGGTCTGGACAGCTTATTTTAAAAAATCTGTTCTAATTAAAGAACTTATAATTACTTCCAAGAAAATTTTAAATGAGTCAGGAATTCTTTGTCACATTCTGTTACAGAATTTACAAAACCCTGTCTTTCACTAAGAAACATTTGATGTAATTTATCGTTATGCAACATTCTTAATTTATAGGATTTTGAAAACCAATTTTTTGTACCATGATTTTAACACATTAAAAGTACTCTGGACATCTCTTATTTTGCCCTTTCGATGTCACTGTTTAACCACCTCTTCCCTGCTTTACTCTTATCCTATCTCAGTGAAAATGGATAACTTTTCAAATGTTACCTACTTTATATTTCAGCCTTCAGATAATCAAATATTTAGCAGAAGTTTTTTGGCAATGAGGATGACAATTCCCAGCCAAATTAATAACAGATATAGTGCTCCCAAAAACTTCTAATGAAATTTCTCACTGGTCAGGTGAGAAGTCCTAGTAGCTTTATATAGAAATACAAGTTGCTGAATGCTACCTACACATTAGTATCTTTAATATTTCAGTATCACAGAGAAAATTCCAAAGTAACTACATTCTTTACGTTTCGTGAAATATAAAGGATAGTAAAAAAAAAAAAAACCGAAATATGTCACCTTGTATGTCTAACTGGATGCTGTAAAAATCTAGATAAGGAAATAGTGCTTTTTATATGGCAAGTAGCCAAACCACATCTAGCCTATTTTTTAGCTGCTGAATCTGAAACCGTGGTGCAAAAGATGTATTCAATAGCCTTGACTTAGAAAAAAAATCAAGGTCAAGACAGCTTTAGGAGAATTACCCACATGCCAGGCAATAGCAGTAGGCTCCAGGGCCTTGAAGTTCAGGCTGCTCCAGTGTGTTCAGGTGATCTAAGCAGCTGAGTGCAGTAACAACTGGCTCACCCAAATGGTACTCAGCTGACCAGGACAGGTGATGTAAAATGCTGAATTGGTGGAAAAACATCTGAGCTTTGCTCACCTTTGAGAGGTTAGTCTTTAAAAAGTGCAGCCTAGAGTTCCCTTCAAATAAGTATCTGGAACTATTAAAGAAACAAGCAAAATCTGATCTTTTTTAGAGCACAACCAGGGAAAAGGTAGTGATTTATGCATTGTATCCAGCAAATAGATAATGAAATACTGAGTAGGAGGAGGCATAAGAACTCATATTTCCTATCTTGCTGTACCATCATACTAATTCAGAATCCTTGCTTCAGAAGCCTGAAGTGGATGCTTAAGGAACAGTGAGAAAAAGGCAAACTTATATGCTGGAAAATTTTCTTGCAAAGTTTCCTAGGTTCCATTTCCAGCTCCAAAAATTCCTGAAATAGATGTGGTTTCCAACTGCTTAGCAACCCTCTTTCAAGATTTTGCCCAGAATCCTCTCAATTTTTTTTTTATTTAGAAAAATAAGCTAAATTACTTCATAATACTCAAGAAGTATGAAAAGTCTTCTCATTTGACAAAACCTAATGTTTGGAGAGAGAAGATGTAGGTTCAAATCCCTTTATCTCAGATCAGGCCTTCTCTCAAGACTGTCTGGGTTAAAAGGCTTCAGTGACTGGGCCACAACATGAGAAGGTGGCACAACCATCACCTTGTCCTTTGTCCTGAAGAGAAGTAGCAGCAGCCAGATCAAGACACCTGATTCTGTCAGCAGATAGTTATGGAAGCCTTATTGTCTTAAGGTTCAGGAAAGGCATCTGAAAGGACATTTGCATTTGGATCCAATGAAACTTTGGAGTTAAAGAGGCATTGAGATGCACACAGTAAGGTAAGGTAAGGCATATGCAGGAGAGGAACTATAGCTGCCTGAAAACTTTCCTGGAAGCCATCAAGGAATGAGCTGAGTCAGGGAACCTTTTGATTAAAATTTCGGGTTTAGACTCCTAAGTTCCACAGGCATCCTACTCCCATTGCTGAGCATTCCTCATCAGATATAGGACAGTACTTTCATCATCTTCATGACTTTCACCACAGTAATGATTTCTGAAAATAACTAACTCAAACAATAGCTCCTGGGGTCTTCAAACAGTAATGAAAAATACTGATTTGTAGGGTGAAATATAGCTACTTCCAATGGATGAAAGAAAACCAAAGTCAAGTATGGGCAAGATGTAGAAGGCAATAGGAGCTTTCGAGAGGCATGCCTCATCTAGAATATTCGGACACTCTCACACACTGTCTGCTTTACTTAAAAAGTCTATTTTTTCACCTCTATCAGTGCCATAATTACCAGCCAGTGATGCAAATAAACCCTCACCTTCTTTCTAAAATTTCCAGTCATTTCCAGTTTAGCCCCAAGACTGAATGGACCAACATCAGTAATTTGTATTCAACAAGCAACCTGCACCATACCTTCCTACAAAAGTATTCTGCAGCCAACAGTTCCTCAACAACCTGCAGGAGCCAAGTTTCATTTATAGTCCCAGCTTCTTTGAAATATTTGCTATCTTTCATTTAGTGGATCTTGTTTATTTAATACTGTAAGTCCTTTTCTTCCTGTAGATTCATCTTTCTAATACAGAAGGCTTGACATGTATTCAAAAAGGTAACTTTTGTCTTTATGGGAAAAGAAGCTTATTGAATAGCCAAAGGATGTCTTGTACAGGAAAGCCACATAAATGGTGCAAGAAGCTGTGAGAACTGAGCTGTTAAATGGGAGCTGGGGGCTCCGGAACTGCCACAGACTTCCAGGCCCCACGGGGAATACTGAGAAGCACAGCACATTTGAAGAGGAATTGAAATTGTCAGGGAAAGAACAGAATCTGTTCACCCTTAAATTCCTAATTAGAGATCTCATAGTGGGAAGTGACCACTTAAATGATGAGTACTGAATATCTAGGAAATAGCCTTCCTTAAGAAATAGGCAAGTGCTTATTTTCATAAATTAACATCCTAATTTACAATACAGATTATAATGATAGTATTTTCAAATTACCATCCAAGTTTTATACATATTATTTACTTTCTCTCCAGGAATCCAGATAGAAGGGTAAATTCAGAGATGAAGTAAGACCAAATTCAGAAAACTCTCCTTATAAATTGTATTGATTCCATATTGAAAACTACATAACTATTTTAGATATGTCCTACAGATGACTAGTGTGCTAAGTAAATATTTGGCTAAACTGACATTAATTTTAAAATTCCATTAATTTTGTCAGTTTTCATACCTGCCAGTATCTGAACCTAAAATAAATCCATACTGTATATTTAGATTTTGATACATATAAATCTCTATGGTACAAAAATGCATAACATATATATGGCCACAATATAGGTGGTTAAAGTAGAAAGCAAATCAGTTCTAAAATTCTCAGTTTTTGTTTTAGCTCTTATGTTTTAGATATGGCAAGATTAAATGTCTCCATAGGAGCTATGTATCATCATACATAGGTACACATAATCTTAAGCATAAAATGTGCTAAAGCATTAGAAGAAGGATACATTAATATTACTATGATGTAATTCAGTTTTAAGTGTACAAAATAACTGGCTTACAAAAATATTGCCAAAATAAGAGATCAGTGCAAAAAATAAGGATCTGATCCCACAGTTCTTTAGTAGTCTAAGGGCTTACTGAGTCTAAACATGTGGACATGAGAATGAACACAAAGTGTGATTGGATTGAGGAAGCCAAAGGGGTGCTCTGCTTTAGATTCTCATAATTTTTAGTAGTGACCATCCAGTAAAGAGTGCAGAGAAGTTGCTTTCATGTTGATAGTCAGGTGCATGCTGCCTGACAGCTTGGAAATACTGTCCTCATGTCAGTTGTGTAAAAAAAATAGGAATATTTAGGGAATTATTACCATCTTCATGCAAATAAAGTCATGGCACAGGGATGCCAGAAACAAACTAAAACCAAGAGATATTTTCAAGATAGTGAGAAATAAAACTGAGACACAACTAATTAAGCAATTCATAGATTAATGAGTTGCATTTTGAAAAGCAAAACCCAGGTTGAGGCCAGACAGTGACAGCAGTAGGAAGCAGATTAGCTAATTCTAAAGACAGTTTTTACTTTATTTGGGGAAACTACCCATACATTTTGCTAGTGAAAGCATGGAATATTTTTAACTCTTGCCTAAATATTTACACTTCTTTGACTCAAATTTAACCACAATTACAGTGTAATTTGTTAAAATATGTTCCTTTTTCTATGAACATTTTCTTGCCTACACAGATTCATAAATAGCCTACTTATTGAAAAGGCTCCAGATATTATTTCCATAGGAACAATGTGACAAAAGGCACCAAAAGGGCACACCTCATTGACTTTCAGGTTATATGGAACACATCAGCAAGCCAGGGCAAATTTTCAAAGAGTATCTTCAGTCTGAGGTACATGCAGGCTGAAGATTCCGGATTCATAAATTTCTCATTTAAATTAAAAACGTAAAAAACCAAGTGAATTGTCCGTGTAGAGTTGGTTTTTTTTTTCCTTTAATCTCAGTAAAAGAAATAACCTAATAGGAAATCTCTAACCACACAGTAGTGTTCACAAACAATGGTATAGGATTTCTTATGAGCTCTTACTTGTGAGTGAATAGCATCTCACTCCACAGGTTTCATTGAACTTCACTGAACGGCACTCACTGAGAGTACTCAGATAATAATACCCTGCTCCATAAATAATTATATCAGTACTTGATGTAATCAAGTTCCTTGGCTTCAGTAACATTATGAAGGAAGGTGCTGTTCATAACTCAGCAGGGATATTAGAATTAAGCTCCTAAGCATTTCTTCAGTAAGGCAAAGAATGAACTGTCACTGTCTTGTCATTCCCAGAAGAACTTTCTGCCTCCATCTGCTCTAACAGTTTATTCCTCAGTGAAGCTGACTTGGCTGCCTTGCCTTTTTTGGACACTTATGAGACAGATTTCCCTGATGAATCTCCCAATGTCAACAGCAAATCTCCCAATCAGATTCCTTGGGAAGGACCACTGATAAAGCTCTGTACCAGACCAGCTAAGAACTCAACAACATTTTTTAAAACTACAAGCAGATGAGGCTGGGATCTACATGTTGCCTAGCCTCATACTAATAAGCATAGGCTCCACAATATAAAGGCAGATTGCCATGCTCTCCAGCAACAATCTGTTCACAGAGCCCTGGGTCTGGTTTCTTCTGCACCAGAAATATTTAATGATAAGAGCCAGACAGTCCCATCCAGTTCTTCTGTCTCACCCAGCCCTTGGAACCATACCGAGGTGGTATGCAATAATTTATTTTATATTTTATGAAAAAAGACCCAAACAAAAAGCACAGAAGAAAATCATATCAGGATTCTAAGTATTTGTTTCTATGAGCTAATGCTCATAGATTATATTGAGCTAATGCTCAATATCAGATTATAGCATATTTTTTACACAGAGGTAATCAAACAGGAAGGTATTCAAATGAAATCTGATTAAATCAGTCTAATAGCCTGTACAGGGTATTCGTTCTTGGAAACAATCATACTGTTGAACACACTGACAAGTCTAGCTCATGAGTCTTCAGAATGATGCACCACTGAGACCAAATCAATCCATCACATCTAGAAAGGGGGTCCTCTCCAGGTCAGGTTTGAAAAGAATAGTGTATCTGTCTAGAGAAACAAAAAGTAGCTGCTCATACTTAAATCTTATGTATGAGCAGAAAACCTTTTCCTATCCTGTCAGCTCTTGTAAATCCATGAATATAACATACATATGCACAACAAGTACCCAAACATTATATTACATAAAACCAGCTTATTTCTAGTAAGGTGCTAGATGAAATAATTTAAAACAAACAAACAAAAAGGTTACAAAATTATGTGTATGTCTTGCATTGCTTCCAGTGTGATAGGATCACTTGAATAGGGAAGTTCTTTCCAAAATTTGAGTTGTATTACATGATGATGATATCCTCATATACTTGATCTGTTCTCAAACATTTTCATATACCTCCACACACATGTAAAAACTCCTGCTAATTTTTTTCCTTTAAACAGACTTGGGAGTATATCTGATTTTAGGAAACAGGTTGGTAATGTAAGAAAGACATTATTAAAACTTATCAAAAGTTTTATAGCAGGCCCTTCTTTGCCATAGTAGAAGATAATTATTTGAAGTAAGAGAATTGGAGTAAGCACCCTATTTTTAGGAATAGGTTAGTTTAAAAGTGACACTAAAATGTTATTAATGCCCTTACGAATATGATACATTTTAACTGAAGATCAGTTACATTCATCACGTTTATAGTTGAATCATTCCACAGTATTTTCTGAAAAGAGGAAAAAACATTTTTTCCATAAAATAAAAAAGTAGTTTTCCCTAACTAGCAGAACTTGGTACAAAATCGCTTCCACTGAGAGTGAAACTTAACCCCGATCTTTGTTTATAGAGCTGCATGGTTTCAGAAGCAGCACCACCTATTGGGTGACAAATGTAGGTTAGTGACTACTTTGTCACCACAGACCTATTGTAAGGCTGGTTTTGTACACAAGGAGATGAAGCTCCCAAGTTACTCACACTTAAATATAAGCAGCCAACGGGTATTTTCCAGTGATCTATTTGATTAGAACTTATAAATTCAAAACGATCATCCAACAAGATACAAACCCGACCACATAAGCTGCTAGTGTTTATTTGATGAAGAAGTACTGAAGAGACACTTCTAACAGCATTAAATGACTCACACTGGTTACAATAACCATCTTATCATGTAACAGGGAACCGCATGATTTTTAGGATGCACTCCAGTTGCACAGGTCTGCATGAACTGAAAATGAATTCGGTTATGTAAGCAGTCCTACTAACATCTACATATGAATCCATATTCTGTATGCAGTGTCCCACGTGAATGAACGACTCGTATTTTGCATGGTTTAGAGCAACCACTGACGTTACCCGTTCAGGAAGAACAAGTCCTTTTTTAAGTGAAATTTTGCACCATCCCCTTCTCTTCGGAACAGTTCATGCGAGACCTTAAAGTAACATCTCACATCCCACGTCCCCAGAGATGATCGATATCAGTCAGCATCGCTGGGCACGGATTTTCCCTCTCCCCCTGTCACCGGCGCACACCCGGTCCCTCCCCCCGGGTGCCGGCAGCCCAGCGGGGCCGGACCCCTGCGAGGGCTCGGCGGGGCACGCTGGGGGAGCAGTGGCAAGGTGGGCTGGCGAGCCCCGCTCGGAGCAGCCCGCCAGTGCCGGCGGTGGCGGGGGGGACCGCGCATCCTCGGAGCCCGGCGGCTGAGCTAAAAGGGGCAGGAGAAACGCTGGCACCCGTGGTGTTGACAGCGTGTTTTCGCGGTGTGGAACAGGCACGGACTGCGCCTG
>WBNO01009712.1:156078-190775 GCA_013400575.1 Peucedramus taeniatus
GGTTCACGCCGCCGCGGGCAGAGCGTGGCCCCGGGGTCGGAGGCTGGGACGCAGCTCCGGCGTTGGCGGAGGGAGAGCGGCCCCGAGCGGGAGCAGCCCCCCAGACACCGCCAGCCTCCTCGTGCCGTGGGAAGAAAAGTTTATTTCGAGGCGGAGCCGGGAGGGTGGCTCTGGGGTTCTTGAGGTCTCCGAGGTCAGCGAGGAGCGCGGCCGGTCAGTGCAGCCTGGAGCGCCGCGGCCGGGGGAAGGACCCTGCTCGGAGGCGATGGCCCCGGGCCGGCGCCCCGGCTCCGCGATGGGCAGGGTGGGCAGCCGTGGGAACGGGCGCGGGGCACCGGCGGCGGTGGGAGCGGAGCCGCCTCTAAGGAGGTGCTGTTTGCCGGCTGCTCCCTGCCCCGGGAACCGGAGGGGTTGCGTGTTCCCTGGGAACTGGAGTGGCAGCGGGGGAAGGGGCTGGAGCAGCAGAATATCATTATCCGACGGAGAAGTGGGTCAGGGCGCAGGCACTGGCACCGTTCTTGCGGGAAGTCAAAACAAGACCAGAAAAGAAAAAGCAAAACCCACCCAAACCAGAAGTGAAACACGAAGGCAAAGAAACACCGGGTCCCGGTTCCGCGTATTGGGAAGTGTCACCCGGACAGCGGGCCGGGGGGATGCAGAGCAGCACGCTGGGCCCGGTGTGGGGCCCCAGCTGAGCCCCCCTTGCCCTGCACGCACCCCGACCCGGCGGGGGTGGCACCCTGCCCTCTGAGCTGCGCCGGCCTTCCCACGGCCTTCCGCGCCGAGCTGAGCTCTCATGGGAAAAGATAAGTGGGGGCTGGAAACACCCCTGACAAACACAAGAGATTTTGGGAGCGTTAGATGGAACACACGGTCCTCGGCTTCATCCCAGGCTCGCCGAAGTGCAGCCCAGGAGCCGTGTGAATGGTCCCTGTGTTTGTGATACTGTTTGCATCCGAGTGAAACGGTCTATTCTGCACGGATGTGATGCGACTTTTAATGGTGGGCAACTTAAGTGTAAAAACACTTGGTGCTTTATAGGTACCCTACTCTACTGAGCCTCTCAGTCCTCAGGCACAGGGGCTGCATCTGCCAGCTTGTCCTTCAAAGAAGACAAAAAAACACCATCCTGTGTGTTTCTCATTTCCATTTCCACCTGCTCTACCTGGCTTTTTGGGATGTTATGTGCTATCTTGACATTAAGAAGAGTAGAAATTTCAGAGTGAACAAAAGTTACAGGAGAAAGTGCCAAGATGCTCAAGCAGTCAATTGTATTTGGAAAGCAGACTGCAGATATGTCTTGTCATGCAAGGTCAGCATCTTTCAGGGTACTACAGTGTAAATACAATAGAGGTTGGTTCATTAGGAGAAAACTTAACTTGAGTGACAGTTCACGTTAAATAGACTTTTGGAATCATGGGAAGAAACAAGCTTTATGTGCTGTACTCCACCAATAAAAACTGGTTTAGGATTGTCCTAAGGGAAAATGTTAAAGATTTTAATCAGCTGATCTTCTTGTTATTGAATGAACGCAAATGCCAGGAAAAAGCTGCAGTGACTTCCAAACCCATACACAGACAAGCATGCACAAACACACAGATACACATATAGAAGACAAGACACTAGTACAAATAGTTAATATATTTGAGATAAACTCCAGCTACAACACCATTTTGCAATTGGCTTAGTTTCTCAGTAGGAGTAAGAATAATACAATATTGCATAGCAGTATGCATAGGTATTATCTTAAGATACAATATATTGTAATATAAAATATATAATTGTAATGTACAGTATAAAGCCAGAGCCTGCAGTAATGCCTGACTCTCTGCTTGGCTTTTCTCTCAAGGTGATAGGTAGATGGAACTCAGTTGTGTTGCTTCAAAGTATGCATGAGCTTGCAGCAACTTCCAGGTTCCTCCTCTGTCCATGCTGGAACCAACTTTTGAGCACTTTGATGACTTTTTAATCTCCAGGTGCTCAGCTGTGGCCAGATGCTCCCTGGTTGGTGACTGTCTGACAAGACTAAAGGACCTCCTCTTAACAGCTGCTAAAATGATCAGCTGCCCGGGTACGTGCTAGAAAAGCTTTAGATAGGTCAGTGTATTCCTTTCCTTCAGGGTTCCTTTAAGAAGTCTCTTTTATATATGCCATTAATAAGTTACCCATCATGAACACATCCACAATGAAGGGTAAGTACAGCATTCACAGAGGGCATCACTGTTTGCCAATTTTCCACAGTAAATTACTACACAGGGAGAGTCTGGACTGGTTGTTATGCTGATAGTTAACTTTCAGTAGGTAATACGCTATAATATTTTACAATGTGAATGATAAACATTTAAGACAGATCACCAGTGAATGTGTTAGACTCCCCATAATTTCAAACCTTTACATCAAAATATAGTCTCCTTAAAACACAACCAGAGATGCCTACACTAAGCAACTCATCTGCAGTTTTATAGCCTATAATACAGAGATAATTAGGATGGATTAGAAGGTTCATCTCTGGCCTTTCAGTGTGTGTGCATAGCTGGTCAGAATAAGAATTAAGTTATAATATCCTGTTTGGGTAATACTTTACAGCTGCTTTGAATAGGTGTCAGTGGTTTAGAAAATACACAGGACAGAGGCCAAGTTCTACAATTCCCTTCTGGTTCTTGAACTGAGGAATGGCTGGGGAGAGAGGTCTTTATGGTATAGGAAGCACTTGGCTGTGGCAGGGTAACAATTCATCTTTGCCTTCAGCTGTCAGTTCAGCTTCAGATGTTTTAGCTTGTTCTGTGACAAGCCAAATTCACAGAAATTAATTTGGAGATAAACAAATGTGTGAAGAAAATAATTAACTACCTCAAAACATGATATGTATTACTGCTTCCTCTCTCTCCTCTATGAAGTATGAATAACCCAGAACATGTCACAGGAGCAAGCAGATATGAAATGGACTTGTAGCTAACATTACAGATTTCCATTTCTTTAAAACTTACTATTCTTATTGATGACTTAGCAATGAAAATATGACTTATTTTCCTCACTATACTATATAGTAGATATGTTGGGGATTTTCATAAAGCTTTTTTTAAGAACACAGTATTTCTACTTGTACTTTTATGAAACATTAGCAAATCTTGATGAGAAACGGTTCCCTGTTTAGTTACTGTTTAAAACTTTTCTCCTTTTGAAAGGCCTTTCCTTTTGTTTTCAAATTTATTTAATGTTCAGCTTTCATTTCCCACCTGATGTTAAATATTTTCTTCAAATCTGCTCTTTTTATCGATTTCAGCATTTTTTATCAGGCTAAATGAACTTTTTCTCAGTGTTGATACTATAGTTTCCTTTGTATTGTGACAACCTTGTTAATTTCCAGAATGAGTCATTCCACGGTTCCTTCAGCTTTTTTTTTTTCTAGCTTTGACTGCTTTATGGTTTTTTTTTTTTCACAATAATGTCTTCTTTTCTTGTTTTCATTTTAAATAACGTCTTTGATATTTGTCAAATCCATTTTTGGGTTTACATGCAGCTTCTTCTCTCTTCTCTTCTCTTCTCTTCTCTTCTCTTCTCTTCTCTTCTCTTCTCTTCTCTTCTCACATGTAAATTCAAAATATTAAAAAGGCATGTTCAAAACATGTTTTGTCCTAGCAATGTCTGTCACTACCATGATTAGGAATATCATTCAGATACATGTTACAAAACCAAAACCCAAATTCATTAGGAGTCATGCTGAAATAAAATGTGTCAGATCTGTCAGGTTAAAATACTGATTTTCTTCTGAGCACTTACTTATTGCCATGAGTGTCTAATATTGAATGCCCCTTAACATGGGGAAGTGTTAGCACGGGATCTCAAACTTTTGTTTTGGTAATATGAAGATACAAAATGAAAGCAAACCTACTGTTTTTGTCTACCTCAATTTTTGTTTGGCATGTTAGAGTTTCAAGATTATTCAAAACCTATTAACAGGTAAATAAAGATTTTTTTAAATGTTTTAAATTAATTCCATTTTTGCACTCTATCTAGTGTTACTTTCATTTTTAATTGGTCTGAGACATTACTTTCCCAATTCATCTGCCTCTAAAAACACAGAAATACAAGAAAAATGGTGACTTAAAGCCCTTTTTTGTCCCTTTCCTAAAAGAGAAGATTTAACCCAATTGGTTTTCAAAGCTAAGCAAAATGGGAGTACATGGATATATTTTCCTCTCAGAAAAGGATCAAAACTTGACAGTTTGACAGCAGCCAGGTGCCATCAGACTCTTGGAAGGGCTGTGTGAGAGACAAAGTCTATTCACATAATCTGGTTTTATTATTTTACTTCCTGTAAGAACCAGTTGAAAAAAGCTGAGCTGTTAGATGCACTAAAAAAAGCAGGGTTTAAACCTGTTTTTTCAGACTGCTGTCTGCCCTAGCCATGGAAAAGGCTTCAACACCACATCTTTGAGCAAAGCAAAGCAAAGGTTTGTGGGCTAGAAATCTTATATATTGGTTTCTCCCAGCTTTACCAGGTGATTGTGAAATAAATTCCACATCCCCCTACCAACTCTGTCTTTTTTGGCAAAACCAGTCTCTGCCTAGCTGATTGCTTAAGTGCCAAAACAGCTTCTCCTTGTTAAGTCTGCTGAAGAATGACCTTCTAACCCCACTATGTATCAGAACAGAGCAATTTTAGAGTGTGAGAAGTAAGCTATGATGGACTGAAAGGGAGATTTTAAACATTATACCATTATACATACACACACAAACACACACACACATACATGCATGGGCACTGAGTCAAATTTGTCTACATTTCCTTCATGCTTGTTTCTGGCTGTTTGATCACAATTTACCTCTCTGTTATGGAGCACCCAACACTACTACTCGACACCCACTGCTACTACTCAACACCTCTTATGAACAAGTGTTTCCAACATATTTATTGAAGATTGATTCTGTCTTTTCTACACAAAACCTCTCTGTGAAGAAAGATGCAGCACTGATTGAGTTTCTGACTATATTTTCATCTCTGTGAGAGTCATGGCCATGTTTTAAAAATGTTCTTACTCCAGCTGCAAATCCCCTCCTATGTTCTAGACAAATGGGTGTGCCTCTAGGGACATTTGGTTATCTTCCATCCTTCTATGGAGCAAAGAAATGGAAGGAGGAAATGGAAATAATATTTCATACTCCTGTTTAACATTCCTATTAATTTCTGCTTGGATTATTAAATGTAAAACTGGAAACAGAAAGCACAGCTTTGACCACACTATCATTTCATCCCACTGCCTGGTTACCTGTTAGCAACACAGTAGTTTCCTGCAGAGACAGATAAGGCTAACTCCTGAAATGATAAATGAAGAGTGGGCAGGAGTGAATTATTTAACATCCAATTCCCTCCCAGTCTCCAAACACAAGGTAATGTGACCTCCTGGGAGCTTTAACTTTTGCTCAACTTTCTATGGAAGGCCGGGTAGAAGCAGGTCTGCCTTAGTGCTGGGGATAGTGGTGGTGTGCAGAGCCTCTCCCAGCTCCTCTGCACCTACCCAGGCCCTGAATTTGGCCCTTCACTTTGAGATACATGAGGCACCCACTGTCCTTCATGTCAGCCACACAGTGAGCTGTGCCTACAGTTTCACATGTCCTCTTTCCCTCCTGCTCTTACTGCTGGTAAAGCTCTCATTACAGAGTGTAAAGAGGCATTTTCTATGCCACTGAAGAAAATTCTCTCAGTCAGTAACTGCAGAATAAGGCTCTGTTTTCAGCGGTGTCAATGATTAAAAGACTCTTTTTCTGCTGCCTTTTAAAGATAATGTAAATCCTGACAGGAAATTTGGACAAATAAAACCAAAATGTATGCTTTCAAAAACATCAATCCAAAATGCAAAATCCAGTGCATGCTTAAGCTTATTAAAAGCATGCACAGACTTAAACACTTGGTCATGCAGAGTAAACCCCATTCCTACATATGCAGCAGGCTTTAATAATAGCCCGTTTAATGGTAAATAATAAATAAATAAATAAATCTCCCTGGAACAAGCCATTAAGCTGAGATCTACTAGGTAAATTCCAGCCAAAAGCAGGCTGGCATATTCACAGATCTTATCAAACAGATTTTCTATGCTGATGTCACATTTATAATTTTTTTCTCTTTTATTCGCGAATTTGGTGGCATTCTTCTTACAGCAAGTGCTGACCTACAACCACAATAGATATGAACTCCTGGAACAATTTATCATCATCATCATGCTCTGGTAAACGTTGTTGATGATGCTGCACAGAGGAGTTTTCAAATAATGCATATTGAATGGTAGGAATAGTTCACTGCAGGAAAATGAAGCACGGGAAGTTTTTTTTTCTTAAATGCATGTTTATAATTTTATTCCTGTTTTTTTTTTCTTTGTTTGTTTGTTTGTTTTTCCCTTATAGCGAATTGTAGTGCATTTACAATATATGTTTCAATTTTAGCTGGAGTAAGAAGCTAGTTAGATTATGGAAATGAATTTGCATATTATGACTGCTATTATTCTCATAGCTTTAAAATATAAGTATGTTTGAAATCTATTATTCAACTGGGTATTAAAGTACACAGTAATGAAATGACAACAAAAGTATGCTGATGTGCCATAGCCCGTATCAAAAATAGCAGCTATTTGTCAGTGTTCAAGGTATCCACAAAATAAATTCACAACTCCTCCTTCTTTTGACAGTACCACATGTTGCTAGTTCAACGATAGAAAAAACAAACAGAGGCAGACATGTTAGATTCTAAGTAAAGAGAAACAAAATGCCCAAGTTTCCCAAGTAAGGAAAGGAATAATTAAACAATGTTTCTTCTAAATTCTAAAAGCATTTCTGGCAGTCATTCCATTAAAGACTTTAAGGATCTCAGAACCTCTGTTGTTAGAAAAAGAAACTTCTGATATTTGAACAAAATATTATCAGAAATCATAGACTTATCTTAGTTTGCTACTAAAACTTCAGAGCTGCCTATCAACTGTGGTAACAGAAGTATAAAAAAATTTAATATATACAAAGACATGTGACACATGTATAGAAAAGGATTCTATATCTCGGGATTCCCCTGCCTGGGATGTTCCCGAGAGTCCTTTTCACAGCTGGGTGATCCAAGAAAGAGTCAGAGCTGCTTGGCTTTCATTCTCAAGGTTGTTTATTATTTCTTATCTATAACATGTTCTCCCTGACCAGCTGAGATGCTCTCAGCGGGTCAGTTCAAGGCACACTGCCCGCCCCCGGGGCTTATATACATAGTTTATACTATAAACTATGTAGACATTACTTGCAGTTATTCCCCAATACCTATCACCTATGTTAGACAGTTAGTTTCTACTCTAAACCAATCCCAAAGTGCCAAAATCACCAAGAATGTGGAGACAATGAAGAAGAAGGAAGGAGGGCAGTACACGCCCAGATTCCTCCATCTTGACCCCCCTGTACACTTCTTGACCCCCCTGTACACTTCTCATATGAATCCTAACGTTCTATTTCTCTACTCAGTAATAAGCTACTTATTTTATTCTACTTTTTCTATTTTATTCTACTGGTTTGTAACTCCTCATATAAAGTTGGTAACTTTTTCCATGGCTCGAGATCGAGGGCAGAGGGGTCTTGGGCTCTATGCCAAGTTCTCCGAGCCCCCTGCCCGGGTCTCAGCCCATCCAAAGCCACCAGAGAGGTGTCCTGGTTTCCCACATCTATATCTTAAAGGAAAATGATGAGATCTGAGATTACTCTTGCCACTCACTATTTGGTATTTGTGGTTATGATGGACTGTTGTATGAAAAGTCTTGCTCAGTACTTGCTAGATGTCAAAAAAATGGTAAAAATATTCTTCATAGAGAATAAAACAGAGAACATCATTACTTATGTCACTCCGTAAATCCTCTCTTTGCTTGATCCTTCTAATCTTGACTGAAAGAACTCCTTAGGTTTTGTTGTATGGGTGTTTTTTTTTCTTCACCACACACATTCAAATACCAACATTTTCTTCAAAGAACAGCAACCTTCTCCAAAGAACACCTCAAAGATGAGGTGAGATGGCTTCTATGTTTAGGGAACAAGAAGGAACATATTTGAAGGACAAAAAAGAGAGTCTAAGATTCCTCAGTCTGGAAGAGAAACATCCCACGACCAAGGTCTGTAGAACCAGATCAGACCATGGAGAGCAAAGATGATGAGAACTGCTCACTTGGCCAACATGAAGAACTGCTGGCAGTAAATTAATCCAGCATGAGCCAAGTTTGAAAATAGTCCAACCCCAAAGTTCTTTCAGTGATTAGATTCAGGCCTGTGAAAATCCTTGGCAATGTTGTTCTGGATTCAAATGTATTTATGAGAGTACAAGGACTGGCCAACAAGAGTTTAGAAGGTTACTAAATGCACATGTACCATCAGTCTCAGTAAATCTGAATTTAGGATTAGTCAGTGGTTGAAGGTTACCTGGGGGAAGTATTGTGTACCAGTCCTCTTTTTCTCTTTTGTGTGGACCTACTAACCACTGGAGAAAGAAGGGTTGCTTTCTCTGAGCCAAATGACACTTTTGGATTACATTTTTCACTCTTCACAGACAGCTGAGACCTTTAGAGGTCTTGTTGATGCCAGGTATGGCCCTTGCTGATGATAGAAACTATGGTGTATTTAAATATGCAGTGATAAAAAAGGTAATAGTGGTGTTTACCATGAGACCATCAAAATATTCTGACTGCACCTAAAGGGTGTGCCATTAGGTTGTGCTTTTATCAAATGTCATTTTCGTATTTTAAAATGCATCTGAAAAAAATGTAAACATATTCATGGAACTAAATTGCAGGGAAAGCTATCTCCTTAAGTAAGTTTTATGATTAAGGTAATGATTAGTGGCCAATTAAGTGAAAGCTTAGCAGTCAAGTGTAAGGTATGTAGGGAGATGACAGAGCCCATGCTGGAGGTTCAGCTAATTGAACGCACCACAAGACATTTTCTTGTGGGCCATAATGAATAGCAGAGTGAGAAGCTGTCAAAAGTTAGAAATAGTACTGTGAAGGTTGGCTATGTTTCACAGTTGGTTAAGGGTAACTCACATGAGTTGAGGGCTGACCAAAATTCACAGTAATTGGAGGGCAGTAGTGGCTTCTTTTGGGGAGAAGATATCTTAATGTCAGCAGTGCCTAGGTAACAGTATCAATAAACTTTTGTGAGGTCAAGACTACCTAAGTAACTATCAAAACCATCAAATTTGAATACATATATAGTAAAAGTGAGACAAATGGGGAAAAAGAACTGAGGGTTGGTTGATTATCTAGAGGAAAACCAAAGAAAGGGAAGGATCGAGGAGGATGGGGGAACAGGCTTGGGAAAATATTGATGAGGGGCATAAACGTGCTTTCATATGTGAGCAGGTAGTTGGTCAATAAGTATTTTTTTCTTTGATCAAGCTGACTGGAACATTTCCAGTTCACAGTATAAATCAGCAGTAGTGTGTGAAGACCCATGTAATTTCCTGGATTAGGACTTCTATTGTGATCTTTCATTGTTTTGAAATATTGAATAATATGATTTGGGCAAATAATTGGAGTCAATCCTTAGTGGCAGATTACATTATTTCCTCCTACCAGAATCAGTAATCTTCCTTGTTTTGTGGTTGTCCTTGTAAAGCCTATGTTGAATTCCTGGTTCTGTTTGTTCTGTCTTATATTGTCTTGATGGAGAGGTTATAGTTTGCAAGCAAACACATGTAAATCTAAGGGCCTCCAATATGACTGTGCTCCCGTTATAGAACAAGGAGAACTAGCCAGTGTGTTCTAACCAAATATCAGTGAATGCTTTGCAGGATGTGTTGAATATCTCTCTGAATGCCATTGCATGACTCAATTGAGATTTGACTGTGAGAACTTAGAAAACTCACATACATGGACACCTCTGAGGGCTCAATTCAAGTTCTTAAATATAGGCATTTAGTGCTGTTTGAGAATCTGAGAACCCCAATGACCTGCACACTGTACTGTTAGATTGGCCTCAGGACTTGCATGAGACTTACAGCTGTAAGCATGAAACTCATTCATAAAGCATCTTGAGTGTGATCAGATGCCTATACACAGGTACATGTGCTCAGTTATCATATTCAAGCTGAATATTCTCCCTGGTTTAGCACCTTCCGGGAACTGCTAGGAGCTAAATCCCCAAAGGACTGTTAGTGCACGGGTGTTGAATTTCATTCCTTATTGCCTTCAGATGTCTGGCTGTTGGGGAAAGATTCATGGGTTAAGTTCTACACCTCTCAGAGGTTAGGGATGGGCAGACATTCCTTTTCTCCAGATAAGTACCTCTCCTCCCTGCAGGACTGACCATTGTCCATGCACAGTCAAGGACACAATCCTTCCATGAGCTTAAGAACCCATGTGCCTCTATTTGGCCTCCTCCTTCTTCCCTGGTGGAAATGAGGAGATATCTTTCATCCTGCTGCGGTGCTTGGCAGAGCAGGATTTGGGCACTTGTAAGACAGCTGAGAGACAAAGCAGGTAGTCTGATTTAGCCAGAAATTGGAGGATGGAGAGAAAGGCAGGCTTTCTGCACTGTGCAGTTTGAGGACTGACTGTGTAAATGCTGTGTGTGAGGAAGAGGGGCTATCCTGTAGGAGAGTGGAAACTGAGATGTCGTCAATGAGATGATGGAAGAATGCTGGGGAAAAAGGAAAGATGTGATACTTTAATAGAAAAGGTGGAAGAAATGGACTATTCTTGGACTTGGAGTGGAGAAGCATAAAGTTGTCTACTTAGGTGAGGAAAGAAATTGACTACTTATAGCAGAGGTGAACAAAGCTGTAACAGGTCCTACAAACACATCTGGCAACCGCGGCTGCCAAGGCTTAACTGTCTTGTCTTAATCATCTCTCAGGGTACAGACAATTAGCTCACTTCTGGAAACAGCTGAAGAGAGAAATGGCCCCTTTTTGTGTACTAGTAGAAGCTCTCATGTAGGCAATAATAGGACACTCAGGTCCTCTCCATTGCTTTTGCAACATTTGCTGCCTCTTTTCATTGCCACATCTTGCCTGAAGGTCCTGAGATCCATTAAGTTGCATGAGTGGTTTTGTGGGTTCTACTCCACTGTTTTTCTGCTGTACAGGTTTCTGTCTGCTCAGGAGAGATACCACTGCTAATCTGCTCACATGGGGATTTTTGGAGGTGAGCACTGTACAGACAGCTCAGTAACAGTATTTCAGACAAATGCAGCCTGTGCAGCACTTAGTGTCGTTTGTGGCAACTCCAAGCTCTATTTAGATTAAAGGCTTTGTGAAAAGGAAGATTATTATCAAGATACTATACCCATATCTAGTATAATTATATATGAAAGTAGGAATACTCTTGTTGAAACATCTCCCATTTAGCTAAATTATTATTAATAGAAGACAGGGAGGCTTAATAAGTGGGATTAGCACACATGAGTGGCTACACTAATGAACTGTTAGCATAAATGAAATACTTTGAACTTTCATCATTTGGAACAAATAAGCTTGTTCATCTCCTGAGTGATTTTTGAATATACCAAAAATACTCTTCACCCTTTGATGTGCAAGATAGCTACTTTAACAGGGGAGGGTGGAGAGAAAGGTGGAGGTTTGTATGTGTATGTGTGTGTGTTTGTGTATATGTTTATCTGTGTGAAGTACAGCAAGCTCCCACACTATTTATTTGTTTTTGAATTTTATAATCTCAAACTAGATTTCAGACTCAAGATACAATCAAGAATTATGGAAAAAAATATTTGGGCAAAACTGCACATTTCTTCTGTGACCAATGTCACCAGAGTGGTGTGAGCTGCCTTTGCACTCCAGTTCACTCTGAGGGATGCTGAGCTGGGCAGCCACTCTTGAGAAGGCCTCCCCTACCTTCTAACTGTCCTGAAGTTGGAAGTAGCCTTAAAGGACTTTGTGTGTGCAACAGTGTGAAAAACTCCATAACTAGAATAGGTATGACTCTGAAAAACAGGTCTCTTTTCCCATACTTTTAGAGTACGTACTGAAAGCTTCCAATTAAACCAATGACTGGAATAACATCCTTGGTTTGCTCTGTCAGCTGCTCAAATCAACTGAAGAGGCACAATTTACATTGTGCAGATATCAGAACTCAGAATATCAGAAAACAGGGTCACACCTCCAGTACTTTTATTAAGATGTAGGTAAGTCTCACCACCAGTTTATGATACCGATGAGCATATTTGTCATAAAATTAATGATTTTTTTGTATCTCAAATCTTGAGGGGCTGGATTAAGTCCAAATTACACAGGCAACAAATGTGCAGTAGCTATAAAACATCTTGGCTTTTTACTGAAATAACAGGTTCGGATTTTCTTGGTATACACTGTAAGTAAATGAATTTGAAATATTTTGCACTTAGTTTCTTTGTATGCAGAGCATTAAATAACTGAGGGTTTCATCTCATAGCTGTTTTGTCCTTCCCACTTTTCTAGGGCATACATGACTGCTGTTCTAGTCAGATGGCTGTGAAGCACTACAGTAACTTAAACTGTGATGCCTTAAAATGCAACACTACTACACCTTTGTAATATTGGTGAGTTCAAATTTAAGACATAATTTTGTTCATACTTGTAGCATTGAACTGTGCCTGCCCTACCTTAGGACCTGCTGTAAATTATTCTGAGAGGCACAACAGTTATTCTTCCTCAGTATAAATGGATTTTTCTGAACTGTACCATGCAAAATTAAAAGGCCTGGGCTCAAATGCCATTGCCCTAATACATCTCTTCCACAGATGCTGTAAAATCCAGCAGTCCTTCTGGCATGGGCTTTGTAGTGCTTCCTCTAGGTCAAGCCTGGAATAAGAAGGCCTCTGAAAATACAGATGGCCTTTCTCTTCCTCATGTTTCCTACATTATCTACATAACCCCCATATAGCAACTTCCTTGTGAAGAGTGTTCTCACAACATTCAGGCAGGACAATGACAAGGAGCCATGTGGATAAGACAGTCCTTGTCCAGTCCCAGGGTATATCTGTCAAAATACACCACATGTTTTAGTTGTGGTATTGACAGTGCTGTTGTACTAGATCTCCCCCCTCCAGAACTGTCTTCATTTCCATTCAAATAAGAATTTTGAGTCTTTACAGAGGGAAAATTCAGGCTCAGATTGTATTTATAGGTCTTTTATGGGATGCAATGGGGATGAAAGCCTGGCCTCTAGCAGAGTCAGTGGTACAATTCCCTTTTTTCTGAGAGTTCATGGTTTAATCTAATCCCTGTACTTTATAAAATACATTTGCGTGCTACAGGTTGAATTTCTTTAGTACTTGGAGACTCCTGTTGAGCTTTGAAATTGTTAGTAAAATTGGTGATGCCCTTATGCTTTTAAATGCTGTCATTTCCTTCTGCCTTTGGATTCCATGTGGAAAACAAATGTTTTTGAAAGACAAATAGTAGATGCAGAGAAATAATACATAAAGAGGTATGTTGTTCTTCTTTAACAATGACAAGTAAGAAAGATTAGAAGAAAACACTGGTGGAATGATTAAAACATGTATCATCAAACATAACCTAACCCATGCCCCCCTGTGCCTGCTCTTTTCACCATTATCTCTTAAATAAAATACCATAGACAAATAATTCTATCAAGTTTTTTTTTTTTTTTGGTTTTTTTTTTTTTAATTTTGTTTATTTTGTTTTAATCACGAGCCATGCCTGTATTATTGTATCTTTAGCTATGATTGGATTCCATCTGCAAATGACTGGAACTGTGTGCTGACCTTCCAAAACATTTCTGGAAATCCTCAAAGGAAAAAATAGTCTTGAATCAGGTTCACGTATTAAAACATGGGATTACTGAAAGAGATGAGGTCCCTGAAAGTTTACTCTGAAATGTTTGACTACCCCAGTACACATTCAGGCTTTGGTGTGTAATTTGTCAGGCATACATAATAGCTTCAAGGATATTAAGAAGGAGGATATTTCCTCAAAAAAGGAGCTCTTGAGTCAGCATGTTCCCTCTACTGCCTGAGTAGCTTTAAAAAACATATCTGTATCATGTAATTCTAAAATCCTTAGAAGTTTAAGAAAGAACTAATTCTTGGTGAGTAAAGGAAAGCCCTCTGTAATTTATTTTTATGTCAAGGAACAGATTTTTCTCCTAGTGCAAACTTCTTAAAGGCAGCTTTCATCCAAGAATATTTAGTTGTTGGCAATACTTATGTTGTTTCTCTGTACATGAAAGAAATATTTCAGGATACCCGTGAAATCTGTGCACATTTCAGCAACTGATTCCAAATTGCAATGAGTTTTAGAAGGATTGGCTCAACTTTTGAGGAATAAAATACAGCAGACGGTGATCTTTTTTTGAAAATCTTAAAGTAGAAGTTTTATTCTATAAATTGAACAGAATTTCACTCCTGTGTGCACAAATGCATAGAAAAAAACCACCCATGCAGGTACTTTATTCGATTTTCTTTCAGCTGGGTAGTCTGAATAGAATTAGTATTAGTGAGATGCTTCAGCTGAAAGTTGACAAATGTGTATTTTTTAAGCCTACTGTCTCACTAAAGGCCAAACAATTCAACTCTTTCTCATGCTAATGAGAAGTTGAAGTCAATGAGATTTGACATGTAAGTGCTCAACAACTTCATAATCTTGCCCTAAATGCTTTTTCTTTGATAGATCTCTGTCTCGTTTTCTTGCTGTCTCTCTGTCTTTTGAAAACAGGTTATCTATAAAACTTTTTTCTGGTGATACATTGTGAAAAGAGAGCTCAGTAGGCTTCTTGCCACTTTTTGAAAGCCTGTTAACTGTACATATTAATTGCCATTTGCTCCCAGCTTCATTGTAAATATAATTCTATGCTGATATTTCAGCTCCATCTGACAATACCAAGCACCATAATATCAAGATATCTACAGCATCCATCAGCATGACTGACACAGATTGGACAATTGGGCTTTTTATCAAAGAGGTTTCTGTCTCTGAAGACACTCTCAGTGCACTGTAAAGCCAAATAAAATGGAAACAACACAGTGGAGTCTACTAAACCCCTGAAAAAATAGTGCTTCAACATCTCTTTTGTGTGTGTTTTTTTTTTCAAAAGAGCTACTAGTTCTTGGATCTCCTTAAGGAGGATAAAGGTTTTAGTGGCCAAGGAGAGTCCTTAAATAAGACAGGATCATTCTGGCCCTGGACCTAATGTTTCTCCTGCAGTGATATCTTATCTATAGGTACCTGAGATAATAAAAACTTAAAATATGAAACTGAGTAAAATTCACAGAATTAAATAACATGACACTCATTTACTAGATGAGACTCTCCTCTGGGCACAGGGAACCAAGCCTGACTCTGTTTCCTGAAGGGCACCTCAGTCTAGCACACAGGACTATGACAGTGAAAAACTAAAGTAATTTCACTGATACAGCCTGGTGCTAGTACACCTGCATCCCTCCTTGCCACGCTGCTCGTGGGCTTATGCTCAGTTAGCAGTGCTGCACCTGAGCACCAGCAGCCTACAATGGATGTGTTTTATGAACCAAATTATCAGTGAAAAGGCAATCTTTAATTTTACAGGCTACAAATGAAATGTGTCTGTATTGTATGCTCTATACAGAAAGCTTAATACAGGCACTGAATGGTATTTGTAATATCAGGAAAAGGTTTTTCATCTCAGTGAGATTCAATCTAACCTGCAAATGAACTCTGGATTCCTGTCCTCTCTTTTTCTGCCCTTCTTTTGTGCACATAAGAACCAGAAAACCAGCCATGGCTGACTTTGGACCAGGGTCATTGTAGTGCAGTCACTGTCAGTCCTCTACCCCTCTCTTCATAGTACAGAGCAGCAGAAGGGACTCCCACAGCAGAACAGAGCAGAGCATCTCCAGATACAGTAATTTGTATTTGCTTCAGTGGTGGTCTGTTCTTCACTGAAAAGCAAGGGTTAACACCCCTATCTCCAGCTATGGTAACCTCTCTCTCCTGCTGAAGGATGTATGGTCAAGCCCTGGGGACACAGGGCCCGTACAGAAAATATTTGAGCATATTGCATCTGCCAGAGGATGATGTGAGAGTGAGCAGGGCTGCAGCTGATGCTCAGCAGAATTTCCAGCCTGATGCCATTCCCATGCTACTTCTGCTGCAGGCTGAAGCTGCTGGAGATGGAGGCATCACAAAGAAACAGGATTTAAGTATTGGTATTAAAGTATTTAAGTCTGGGCTCTGTCTCACAAGTGTCTAAGCTGTGCTTCTTCCAAACCAATTTACTGTCCAGCCCTCTCCCCATCATTCATGTGTTGTGCTGCATTTGTATAAACATTGATACATCAGCTACAAAAGAAACATGCATTTAACAGACTGAGATGAAGATATGGGTAAAAAGCCTTTACAGAAAGGAGAAAAAGTACTGTGAGCCATGATGATTTCTTCTTTTAAAACAGACATATTTTTCTACCAGTTCACACACAAAAGACTAAATCATGCTAATTTTTTTATCAAAATAAAAAAGAAATTACCTCTATTAACTCTGCAGCAAGTGTTTTTTTGTGCATTTGTTGCTGCAGTTTTAAAGCTCCCTCACTTGACTAAATTTATCGAAGTTTAGCCTCACTGGCTCACCAGGGAGGGCAAAACATCTGCAGGTGAAACCCACCTGCACAGCAGAGCACACTTTCATTCTGTGTTCCATCCCATACCTGAGAAGTCCAGTAGTCCTTATCCTTTTCCCCTGGCAAATATCAGAAGACTTCTGTTGGTCTTCAAGACAATGTATCTGTATTCTATATTTTTATTTCAAATAAGAAGCTGATTTATTAATTTAATAACATATTAATTTGCACTGAAGTAGCTTCAGGATGCTACTGAAATAAATAGATATATTCCATACAAACACTACCAGAGCTGGCTGCATGGTTTTATTTAAAGAGGGTCACGTGTGGAAAAGCCAGGGTGATTTCCAAACACTCGTAAGAGTCCAATGCCATTCTCAGATACCATAAAGTCTATGCAAACAGTTAATATGAAAATAATGAATTTAAGGTAAAAAGAGCTATTTTTGTTTAGAAACAGCATAAATCTAAGGGACTTCAAATCAGTAATATTTCAGCAATTAGAGAAGAAAATAAATATCTAGTTCCTATTTGTCCTTTCAGGATGCAGAGAACGCAAGATAGCTCTCTCTAAAACATTTTATTGAAGCCATTGAACACAGTCAGCAGCAAGGCACTGGCTTTAGCTGTGGGATACCAAATCCACAGTCTGCTCTGCATCCTAGACCAATATCTTCTGTTAGAAAGAGCCACCCACCAGGCTGCTCTCCTGGACAGAGCTGAGATAGAACCTCTCAGCTGCAGATGCAAAACTGAACACTTCTTTTCCAAGGATGAACTGCTGGACTGCTCCTCCTCGGGAAACAGTGCAGTAAATCAGCTTGCTGCTCCTGCAGGGAAGGACCAGTGAGGATGGGAGATGCCAGCTGCTGCCTCTTCTTCCCCAGCCACTGCCCTGGCCCAGTGTAACCTGGCTGCTTCCTCAGAAGCAGAACAAACTTGGCTTCTTAGAGACAGAAAAGGAAGCAGAAGAGTTCTGTTCATGTGCTACCCTTTGTAATTACCTGTTGCAGAAAGCTGTTTACACGTCCTTTTCCTGAGTCCATGCCAAGGTTAAATATTCTCTGTTTTGACCAGAAACTCTGTTTTAAACTTGGGAAACTTTCCAAAGTGTATCCATAACAAGACAAGGTATTGTTAGACTGACAACCTTTAGTTTTTCTTTGGAAAAGAAATGTCAGAAGAAACTCCTATGCAGCAGTAAGACTCATCTTTATAAGAAAATAAAACAAAAAAAAATTAATGCTCTTCTACTCTATGGGCTTTTCTGAAATTTTGATTATGTCAAGAGATTTGAATATCTGAAAGAGGACAACCTGAATGTCCTGAGCATTGAATGTATCTCTAATTGTTTAATATTTGACTCCTCCTGAATTTAGGATCAACAGTAACTTTCTCGATAGCTCAACAGAAAATGTCAGAGTCAAAAGCAGAGCCAAATCATGAATATTTTTATTAGATTACAAAAATAAAACTTGCCCCATCATTTCACCAGCTACAGATCATCTGTTATATTTCATTGGCCTTAATATTTTTGAACTGTCTTTAACAAAACGCTACGGACTTTTGACTTGTGTTTGTAGAAATAAGAATAATTGAAAAAAAAAGTATATGAGTCATTACAGAAATAGTACCAGTCCAAGGGATTGCCCCAAGAAAGTGAACTTTGATGGCATACCATATTTATTTATTAATTTAGCAACTTAACATTTACGTAAAGCTCAGTTAGAGCTATTCCAATGAATTATGTTGCACAATAACTTCAGACATCTCTACTAATCCTACAGAACATCAAAAGCAATGCTGGCTGCTATTCAATGCTGGGTTCAGTGCCATGACAACAGATGGAATTCATGGCTGAGGAGTAAAAAAACACGCTTCCATCCCCCTGTCACTTTTTGTAAGAATCCCTAAAGAGAAAATTATGCAAACTAGTCGAAACTGAATGTAGAACAGGAATGCCTGTGACTATATGCTATCTGCATTTACACAAAACCACTTTTTTGTGAAACAGAATGTAAGTGGTAAAAGTAGATATGGAAGTCTTATTTAAATTCTTGCAAAGGACAAAGAGGAGGAGGAGGGAGAATGGGCTGGATTTCCCTTTTTTCTGAGTTAATGGAGAACAAGCTGAAATTCATAATATTATGGTCACAGGCAGATGACATGAGAATTATTTTTTTATGTTGTTAAATGAATGTTCCTATGTTTTGTGAAAAGATCATTCTGAGATATTTTATCTAAATGTGTATGTTGCAGTACAATTTAATTTGGCAATATTGTGATAACTGTAGATGGAACATTTTGGACATTACTGTCCTGTAGTTAAGAAAACTATAAATGAAAACCTGAAAGTTAAAAGTGCTTGTTGTTCTGCATTATCCATTAACAAGAAAACTGTTAAGATTTATGGGAATTGTAAATGTAAAGGAAAAGAGATCTCTCACTTATTTTTGTTGCCGATCTTTTTTTAAAATCTAGTTAACATCCCACAGATATGGTGATGAGTCTACTAGGCAACTACTAAAGACCACTTTTACTTCAAAAGACCAGGAAGTCAAGCTTACCAAGTTCAGAAGAAAAAATAACCATAGTAATGTTCAAAAAGGTCAAGTAACAATAGGCTCAGCGTTTCAGGTAGAAATGAGAATTCTGGGAAGTGAGATGAAAGTAATTGAAGAAAATGTAGTCTTAAGACTGGATGTAGCAATGCATTGTTCAAAGATTTGCCAAGGTGTTTGCATGAGCAGACAATACATGTGCAGTGGAATATATAATAGAAATGACAACTCTTTAAAGGTACCCTCTGGCTACCTATCCCTGTGTCTAATAGAAGGACAGTGCTCCATAACTAGATTTTCAGAATTGTCTTCACGTTTCTCTAGGCAGTAAAAATGTGCTGTCCATCAGAACCATCTGTAGTACAGAGCAGAAGCATGAGCGATTTTTTTTTCCTGCAAAACTCACCATATGGTTCTGCATTCATTTTATTTTGGAATGCTTGTTTAGTACCCTGGTGATTGGGTGCTGCAGGAAAAAAAGGAATGTTTTAACATTTCCTCACCTAGTTACAAGGTCTGTAGCAAACTTGCAGTGGTTTGCCACTGAAAGAATACACAAGGAGCAAAAAGCTTGGCTAAATATATTATGCCTATATGGCTGACCTTTGAAGAAGTTTGACTCAAGGTGTTCTTGTTTTGTGGCCTTTTCTATGTCACTGAGGGTTTTCCCTTCATTTCCTGTTTTTACATATGGTGAAAGCAAAAGGCTGAAGCCTTTGATAGTAGCTGCAAAATTGTGGTTGGTGTTTTTTTTGTTATGTTTTGGATTGGTTTGGTTTGGTTTGGTTTTTTTTGACTTGTTCTTTAATTTATTGCAGTAGTTATGACTCTGAAGTACCACAGTAATTTTTTTCCTGGAATACCTGATTGTGTCTGGCTCTTTGGTCTGACCTATGACAAAAGAACAAGCATGGTTATGAAAGACTTCTCTGCTCAAGCAGTGTGATCAGATGCTCAGCTGTGCATAGTTGCATTCAAGGGCATTCAGTTGCAGATTTTAGATTTGAGGGGCATTTTAAAAGTATGGTCAAGAGTATAAACTGGGTATCAGCCTCGTTTTGGATTCCCAGTTCTTATACTACAAAAGCCTTAAGCCATTTACCTGGCCTTTAGTAAGACTCCTTCACCTGATGTTTGACATAAAATATAATGTATGACTAAATCAGCCTTGTTAAAGCTCACCCTCAGCTGACTGGAGACAGAAATTAATAAGGATAGACTAGTAGACAGAGTTATGTCTTTATAAGGCTAAGGAGGATTTTAATGTGCTCATTAAAAAAGAAATTCACTAACAAAGTTAACATTGTCATACAATAGAAAAATTCCTAATTTTGTGATGCACAATGGGGCATCCAATTTAGGAAGGGTCAGTGAGTTTCAGAGGTCCCTTTCCTCCTTTCTGGAATGAATACTTTCTTTGGAAACCTACCTTTTGAGGAGAGGGTGGAAGGCAGCAAGACCTTTTGAGATGACAATGAGATCAAAAAAGAAGGAGTGATTATTCAAATCCCTCGGAGAAATAAAAGCCTGAAGTAAGAAGAACTGAACCCAAAAAGGACCAGGCAGGGCGGGTAGCGGGCAAAGGGGAATGAGAAGCAGAAACTGAATGCAGAGGGCAAGGCCTGAATGGGAAGCAGTGAAAGAGTTAGGAGTTGAAAAGGGAAGGAGGAGGGGAAATTAGGGCTGAAGAAGAGAAGAAAGCAGTGAGAGGCACATCATGGTGAATGAAGCAGAGATGGAAAGTTTATTCTTCTCAGCCTGTAGCAGTTCTTTTGAATACTTTATATGATGGGCCTATTTTGCTAAAGCACAGCTTAATTGTGTTGCTTGTCCTGAAGTCAGATTTATTAAATTTTCCATTTTTGCATCTGTTGTTTGAGTGGGCCACACTGGTGAGTGGCAGGTACTGTAAAGTTTCAGAAGGCCATGAAACAGCACATCCAGTCCTCCACTTGGTTGCTTAGATACACCAATGAATTGTATTAGGAATTTTTCACCTCACATTTGCACTCCCCTATGCTTCAACTATTGCATTTCAGATAATAACATGAACAGACTCTGGACATGCAAAAAATAAATTCTTCTTTTTATGAAGAAAGCTGCTTGTAGCCCAGCTGCCATAACAGCAAGCATTAGATCAAGTAATTTTTCTCATAATTAAAAAAAAAATTCTTTTGCAACCTCTGTTCTTAACATCCCAATTAATTTAACTTTAAATGTACTTCGAACTCTTAAAAACAAAAAAAAAGTAATTGCACTTATTAGCCAAAGAAAAACCTAGATTTATCCCATAGTAATTTTCTTCTGGTTTTGAGAATAATAGTCCAGCTGTAAGTGCAGTTTCCCTTTCAGTACTGGTGTGTAATAAGGTGGAAATCAGCACCATCTCCAGGCATGGCCTGTAGCTCTGAAGGAGTCAGCACACAGAAGCCTTGTGGAGAGTTATCTCATTTTGTGTCATTTAGCCTAGTTTATAATTTGTCTCACATTGAGTCTCTTTTTGGCTGCTTAAGATCTGGGAGAGCTTCATGAGTCCTAGATATAAATTGAGTCTAACCTGCTTTGAGAAAGGGAATAAGGCAAAGCAGATATCAAAGAGGGAGAGGGAGAGGAAGAGGATGATGAGGACAAGAACAAGGAAGATGATGAGGATCATAATGTGAATAAGGAAGAGGAAAAGAAGGAGAACGAAAGAGAGGGAAAGAGAAAGAGAGGAAGAGAGAAGGAGCTGGTTATTAAACAATGAAGTTTAGCTAAGAAAAGTTACAGGAAAGATGATAGATTGCTTAGCACTGAAAAACCTGTTTTACAAATATTTAAATGTATTTTAAAGATTTAAATATTTTATTTCATCCCATGAATTTAAGAAAAAATAATTTCAGAAATAAAGAAAATGCAAAAATCTGGCTGTGTTCTTGTTTTTTTATTTATGAGGAACCACCAATGCATGACACTACACTTTAACAAATTAGACATAGATGCTAAATAAATCGAGTAATATAACTGTGGAAATAATGAGATATAGTGAAGTGTCTGATTAAGTGCAGTCTCTGGAAGAATAAAATAATTTGAGCGTCCTGTTACAATGGTAAGAAAAAAGTTAACAAATAATGGTTATTAAAAAAGAAGAGCTGATTTACTGTAGGAAGAACTAGAGAAATAAAATCTCCCACTAAGAAAGTAAGTCACTAACTCTTATTTTAAATCAGAATAAAACATATTTTGCCATAGACAAGAATACATCCGCATGTGTCCTGTACGTTTTGGCTTGGTTTGTTTTTTTTCTCCAAATTTAGTTAAACTGCTGGAAGTTCTGTTGTACATTCAAATTCTACAAAGATATATTGGGAAGCTTGTACAAGGTCTCTGTCTGTCTCTTAGAGTCCTGAAAAGAATAGAAGATGGCTACATCTGCAATGCTTCTGATTTCAGTTATAGCAAAGTGCAGCTATCAGGGTTTCACAAGGGAAAGTGTGATTCAAAACACACCAAAGATTAGCATCTGCAGACTTTCTCCTCCCTTTTAAAGGAGGTGACCTATTTATAAACAGCATTTCCAAAGAAATAAATGAGTTTCTATTAATTCCCCTCTCTCCCCATATGAATGCTGTACTCAGTGCTCCTATGTTTATGTGTGTTTATGAACCCTGAAATGGGGAAATCTGATAGGAAGTCTAAACTGAGTGTTAACCACTTTTCCTTAACAGCTTACTTTGACATATGAAGCCATTGCTCTCAGCAGAAAATAAAAAGAACTTTGTCTAGGCATTTAAGTAAGTCTTTTCCCACCCCCCTTTTTTTTTTCAGCAGCATGTCTCTATTGTTTGTTTCCAATTGATAGTAGACATTAATAAATGAGTAACTAATACTTTCCTCCAAAGAAAAATTCTCCTAAGTACAATCCTCATGATAAAACCATTGCTTTCCAAAGAATTCTGCATGTGTCAGGTATAAGACTCCTGAGCAGTCACTCTGCAGTGGCATCAACCATCCTTGAGATGTATTAATTGGATCTCACCAATCCCTTAAGGTTTGATAGGTCCTACACAATGAGGTTCCTTCTGTTTCTTCTGGCTAAAAGATGTACTCAAAACATTTCGATACTCTACTCAGTGACTTGATGTTTGGGGTGTTTCCTGAGCTAGGGATCAGTTTAAATGGTCCAGCTTAGAGACATTCAGTAAAGGTGTTATGACTCAGAGATTCCACACCCCATCTTGTCATTTTATTTAACATTTGACCAAGCACTGGCTGAATGTCAGTAGTTGCTTATATACACATCCTGAAATAACAGGGAAAAGAAACTTCAGTTTGATTAGACCACAAAGAAAAAGATGCAATCTAAGTTGAAAAACCTAATGTTTACCCCCAGATCAGAGCACACATCCTCACTAATACAACTGCTTGACTGACAAGCTGACACAACCTCCATGTAAATCCAAACTCTCAGAGTGATTATTGTCCTCCAGTCCCTTCTCAGTTCTTGGAAGGAGTCTTCTGTAACTTCAAAGGATGCGAGGCTGATATCCTGCTCTGGCCACTGACAGATAGGTGAAGGGCATTAAAGATATATCCCTGTTCAATCTGCTCATCCTTCCTGCTTCCATAACAAAGAAGAAGAACATGGTCTACAGCAGACCTGAACTTAAAGCAACATACACAAAGCAGAATTCTGACTCTCCAGTTGAGCTAGAAGTTACATTTAACTTGCAGAAACTTTCTAATATTGTGTAACACTTTCTATGATTGGATTGCATAAACCTGCTTACTAAGGCTTGATTGTAAAGTCTTTGGAAAATCCAGTTTTACTGCTTGAGAGGGCACACATAAGTGTCAGCATTTGGAAAGACGTGCTTAAGCTCTGTGTGGAGTTGTTAAAGAGACTTGACTCAAAACATATGGTTAAGAACTGAAGAGTAGGTACATATTTATCTAAACAGTAGAAATTTGCAAACTCAAAGGAATACATATGAAGACAATCAAGATTTGGGAGAGAAAAAATTGAAGCAAAATTTAAACAGTCATTTAGACAGAAAAGGTGTATGTGAAAGAAAAGCTCCAGAGGAATAAAGAGCTATTTTCATCCCCATTATATAAGGTAGACAACTACGTTACAAAATATAAGAGGGGCGTTTTTAAAATAATGTACTCCTGGTAGGGTTACCATGTGAACAAGGTATGTAGCAAGTAATACAGTCTGTCTTTCCTGAGTGACTTTCATAAAATCCATATTCAGCAACTGTTGCTTCCTAGCAAACAATGGGACATTCAGCTTATATGTGAGGGGAAAGGGAATTCCAGTGAAAAAGGGGGGGCACAGAATGGGAAAGAGGAGCAATATTGGCACAAAAGAGTCAAAGAATGCCAATTCAGAAGGCAAGTGTGAAAGTAAAATCTGCTTCCATGCCTGCTACAGCATATATTACACAACTGGCACTTACTTGGCAAATCATCCACTCAGGCACTGAACTTGGCAGCACCGCAGGGATAACCTCTATGTGAGGAAGGACTGTTCCTCAACAATATCTCTAAAATGTTTGGCACCAAATTACTTTTTTTTTTTTTAAGAAAGCAAGTATTTCTTTCACTTCGTATTTCACTTGAAAACGAGCATTTTCTTTTGGCTGCAAGGAGACATCCTGTCAGTGACTTTTGGTATATTCTTCATATGGTGTTTCAGATTACTTAATATTGTGTACAAATGCCATTGCACAACCATCCCATTTTGTAGATTTTCCCATGTTAGAGAGCAATGGGTGTATTCAGAGACTTGCTCAGTTTAAATGATCTCCTTGTTAATTATTTGAGGAATTATGTCAGAATGCTTGGGGCTGCAGTGCCCTGGTAGAAGGTCCACAGATGGAAAAATGAAAAGCACTCAAAATAATGGTGAAACTGAAATGTGTTTTTTTCCACTGACATATTATCTTCTGCACAGTAGTGAAATAAGGATTTGGGGCATTAATAAAAGGAATAGTCTTTTTTATCTTTAGCAAAGCAAATCTATTCACTTTAGTGGTTGACTGCAGGTTATATACTTAAATTACGTAGTCATGTAGAAAATCAGTGGTAATTCTACAAATGTGAGAGTGAATGCTATTAATTTGTGCAAGAAAAGTTAGGAACATGTTCAAAGTATCACAGGATATAGCTTTTTGATAGTTGCTTTAAAGAGGAATGGGGTCACATGACTCCTAGAATGAGATAGCGTGTTTCTAAATATGAAAAATCAGTCTTCTGGATTAAGAACCTAAGACTTTTAAAGAAAGCAGGGGTTAATTTTTAATGTGGTTGGAATTATGATTGCTAGAAAGAAAAAAAAAATGTTAGTCTTCCAATTTGCAAAGAATCATGAAAGTGAACAGAGGCAAAGATGTTTATTATGATGCAGATGAATTTAATTCTTGATATCACAGACTTGATTTTGATTTAATGTTAGTCTCTAAGGAATAACTGAAATATTTCAGTGTAGTTAAATAATAGGATGTCTTCTTGCTGTGCACAACAAATTCAGTCTTAGAATCAGGAGAATGAAAGTCACGTAGAAATACACGTAGGCATTGTAAGCAATTTACACTCTATTCAGTACCTCCCACAGAAAGCCTGTTCAGGTGGAACATGGACATTACTTTTAAATAATGTAGGTGTAAATGCTATCATGAGCTTTAGAGGATATAATCATTCTGAGAATTATTCTTGCTAGGAAAGATTGCAGCAGTGAACTAGTGGATCTCTGTAGGTAAACATTTTAGGAAGCCTTCTAAATAGTGTTTTCCCATATGCACCCCCATACTCAGTAGCAGATGGCACAAAATGGCATCACATGTTGATCTCTCTTTTTCTCTTTCAATTCCACTGTCACTCATTTTGATGAATAGAGGGTCACAGCCAAAATGACACACACATGACTAATGCCTGAGGCCCAGATGAGGAAACAAGACTTGCTTTAGGTCTGAAGTTGACCATTTTAATGACAGTGGGAAGAGACAAGAACTACACCTGATCAGATGGGATGAGCAGCTGACTTTCGCTCCCTTCCCGACCTGTAATGGACAGATATTCGGTCTTGACAGGACCTTTGCCTTGTCTCTCCCTGTGTCTCCATGCTCTGAGGCTGCAATATGTTCTGTATTGGGTGCTGGCACTCCAAGAGTGCCTATGCTAGCCTTGAATGTTCATCACAACTACGTTGGATACAGATTTCCTGAAGGACTTCACACAATATTAATTTGATGCCATTATCTTCAAAAAGAACATCTCGCTTCAGAAGACCATGAATCATGTAGGTGAAAGTATCTTTTAGAGGATGAGCAACACCTTAGAGAAATTGGGCCAAAAGACCAAAATGAAGGAAATCTTAAGCTCCTGAGATTGCTAGGTGAAGATTTGCTTTGTAGTTGTTGGAGAGATTTTTAGCAACTCTTCCTCATTTTGTCTGTCTTGGAACTGAGATCATAGGGAGATACAGGATCTTCTAATTTAAATGATCTGTTCTTCCACTGCCTTATAATGCCATGGATTCAACAACAGGAAATTGCAAATTCTCCTTTCCTGTCCAGCATATTGTAAGCCCTGCTTGTATATGGGATCTAGGGGTGTCTGCTCCTGTGTGCTGGCACAAACACTACTTGCTGAGCTTTCTCTCTCATAGCTATATTGCTGTGGCTCATTCTCTCCTTTACCCAAAATAATCACATTCAGCTTTTGCATTACAACTGAGATGGCAGCTTCACAGCCTAACAGTCCCAGCAAACAAAATAGGATCGCATGAAATTCAGCAAAGATTTTTAATTAAGAGATATCAGCAAGCAACTGTAGATCTGTGAACACCAGGGTTATTTAATGTTCTTGGAGTCCTTCATTTATAGTAATTTCTGTGTCTTGCCACTGTGCTATCTGAGTGGGTCAGAAAACTCCCATGAGCAAAGCAAAGAATGATCCCAGTTGTGGGAGGAAGAATAAGAGCAGGCTGAGAGAAGTGGCAGGCACGCAGAGCATTTGCAGAACAGCCAAGATCACAATCCATCCTTCCTCCCCTTTATGAGTTTCCCATCCTTCCTTCCTTTTACTAGACTGTTGGCCAAATAAATATGTGCCTTCTCTCCAAAGGTCTTTCTCCTGGTTTTATCATCGTGATCGAGCTAATTGGGAGCAGGAGGGTAAATGAGGCATAGCTGATGCACATGGCATGATGCCCAGCTGACGCTACTATTAAGCTGATGCCGGAAAAGTTAGGAAACCATAGCCTGGCATTGAATAATAGGCCTATTGCAACTCAAGTGTGGGGCAGAGAGAGATTTTCCTGCAGCTGGCACCATGTCTACAAGTGGTGTACAAGAGAGAGTAATGAATGGTTTGGCTCTTTATGTTTCCTAGGTTCAAATCATCACAGTTCATCAGGCAGCCATGAGTCTGACTGATGACTCCATGTAGAAAGCAACAATCATTTCCCTTAAGAGTGACAGATGAAGAATAAGTTGCAGTTATAATCTCCCATTTCATGGGTTATGTTGGCAATTTAATGGACTGCACTTATTAACTGATTTAAGTTCCAGTTCTCTGTTTTATGTCTGATGTGAATACCTATAAATTAAACATTGCTTGTGATGAAGGATAACAGTTAACAGCTGACATCATAAACAAAGTACACTGGAGGCAAACAAAGCATTCATTTCAGAATGATTTTGCTCCATCAGAACAAGGTACTGGCATCTTGCTCAGCACTTTTTCCATTAAAAGCCCATTTGCCCAAAGGGGAGCATCTGTTAAGATCACTGCTGCCACATGGAACCTTTTCCCATATGTACTACATACAAAATGAAATGGGGACATAAATTTTTTCAACACAAATGAAATGTGTTTTTTAAGCAAAAGAGAAAAACAGCTATGTAAAATTCAAACTCATCTGGTAAATTTGGGTGAAAACTGCCTTTATCCCCATCTCTAGTCTGATTATCCAAATGTGCTAAATTGCTTTGAGTACCTGACTTTGGAAGGACAAGGCTGAGTTTCTTGGATTAAATACTCAAATCACCAAAGATTTTTATGAAACTTGAGAGCTATTACTGAGGATGTTACTGCTTGGTTGGAGATCTTGATGACTTACAGGGAGGTTGTGGGTAATTAAAGGCTTCATAGAGTGGTAACTATTAAAACCCAATTATTTACTATTGATTAGCATATTATGATGTGACTAATTAAACAGAGGAACAACTTATTCAGTTTTTCAATGGATTCACCTTTGATGGGAATTTTCTTGAAGATAAGGTGCTTTTCCGAAAGGTTGGGGACCATTCAGAAGAAAATCAAAGCCAAATTTCTCATTTTGTAAGGGGTTTTGTTTTAATTACCATAGTGTTTCCTTCTGGTTTTTTCCTTCTATGGTGCTAGAAATCTAATAGGTTTTTATGTACTTTTAAAAGAACCTATTGCAATGTTTATTTGGGTCGAGCAACAATCTGGTAAAATACTGCTCTTTAATATTTGATCTGCATGTATCTCCCTTTCCCCCTCACCACAAGTAGGTGCAGCCAGGAGGGGCTGAAGAGTGGAGGTTGAGAACTGACTCAAAGCTCCTTTGCTCTCCTGCTTGTTGTGTGCCACACCTAAACCACCTCCTAATCGCAGAGCTATACATAGGGAACTTTCAGATTAAGTACAGAACTGGTTTTACAAGGTTATTTTCCTGTCATAAGAGCACAGTGAACATCTTAAGAAGGATGGAGGGGCAGAGGACAGAAACATGGCCAAGAGAGATGAGAGGTTTTTGTAGGTCAAAAGAGTCATAACCAGGAAAATACTTCTATGACCCTGCACCACTCCCCTGCAGTGTCTAGGAGGAATAATTAACCCATGTTCAGAACTCTAAGAATTATAGCTGCATGGGCCTTCCCAACATAATATTATTTTCTATTCCAGGGCTTTATAAGGGTTTGCTATTCCTCAGTCCCTTCCAGCTGCTGCTGCTGCTGTTGTGGATTTGCAGCTGCTGCTTCTGTGTGGGCTTTGCTGCCATATGGCACCATAATTCCCACTCACCACAGCTCTGCCCACTTTTCTAATATCCACAGTGTTATTGAATAGTACATCACTTTGTTCTTTGAAGAGAATGTTCTTTGAATGAATGTTATGTGTTTTGGCTGTTAATCATGAATCCAATGGTATTATTCCACAGACCTGAAGGCTTAATTAAAGTGATGCAAAATTTTTTTAATCAATTGTCACTCATTTTCTACAGTAGGTGGAAAATATTCCTTTTTACACCCATCCTTACCTGGATTGCAAACCTCTTATCAGTGGGCAACAAGATGTCACCAAACGCGCAATCTTTGAAAAGTGCAGTTTTCAATAAAGCATTTCCTAGAGAAATATGAGAGATGGTTTGTTTAACTGTGCTGGGAAGGTTCATTCAATATGACGTGCCATGAAATCAAACAGGCTGGAGGTCACCTGGGCTCGTCTTTCAGTCTATCTGTTTTTCTGTTTAAAACCTGTGATATCAGGGTGTTGTGGGCAGGTGGATGGATTGATCTGCCTCTGGGCTTTCAAACTTTTCTCTAGTACCACAGCACCTGGAGTAAAAGTCACCCAGAGATGAGAATGACAGACAGGGGAATTTGATTTTTTTCCCTCATTCTTCTAACTTTTTTGTTATTGTTCCTTGCTATGTTTGCTGCGTGTACAAAAATAGCAATGAGCTCTAATGATCTCTCATTTCTCCTGCCAATACCCTCCATTAACAACACAACTGGAGCAGACACATGGGTACATGCTTTTGGCTGTCAATGGAAAGTAACACTTTTCTCAACCTCATGTAGTTATGTTCTTTTCTAGAACAAGAGAGAATTTACTGTGTAGATATAATGATATCCATTAGAAAAATGTAGGCTATTATTATTAGACTAGAGAATTTCTTGTGCTCATTTAATCCTGTACTGTAAACTATTCACCAGGCAGCAAAAACAGCACTAAGCAGAGAGCAACCTGTCTGAAGGGCATGGGATGGAACAGTTAAACTTTTAGATCCAGAGTTGCAAGCTGTCGGGTGATAGCATCTTTGCTTTCTGCTTTGTTGCAATGTGAGGTGCCCCATACAGAAAATGGGGATGGCATATGAATAATAAATATTGCAGAGAAACAGCTGGAGTTTCTCAGGGTGCCAGTGTTCCTGTCTGTAAAATGCTTCCCTGTATAATTTACTAGGTGTCTCTGATTAAAGTGGAGACAGAATATACAATTACACCTAACAAAGCAATACCTCCAAACAAAAAGAGTCACTGTGTTGCCTAGAAACTGGTAGTCTGTCTAAAAGTGAGCACCTGCACTTGCAGACCAGTGTTAATTTATCCTGCTTTTGGGCAGGAGCAGACATAGAATTCAACCCAAGAGTAAGCTTGTTTGTCATCAGGAGGAACCCTGCCACAGCAGTGAGGGTATCCTCACTCCACAGGGAACATGGGCAGTTCCATGCTCTGTCAGTAGTGGACAGAGTAAATGGCATTTTATTGCACATGAGGCTGCAGTGTGGGGGTAAATCCCAAAATCTCTATATGTAGTAGCCAAGGAACAGCCATACATGCTCCTGATCCATTCTGGACTAAACATGGCTGTTGTGATGCCACTGAATTCTGGTTCCTTTCAATGTGGGCATAGCAGCAAATTCAGCCACTGAGCATGAGGCAAGGGTTTAGCTTGAGGATAAATTTTGTGTACATATTAATATGTTTGTTTCTTTTATTCACTGCGGCAGGAGCATTATGGACTTTTTCCTATGATATAATGTCACAATTAGTTGTGAGAGCCATTGAGCCTGTTAGAGAGCACATTTCATGCAGTCATATTTGCTGAAAAATTTTTCATGCTTCCAAGAACAGGAATATACACCCAATTATTCTTAAACTGGTGATTATCTCCATGTGGATTTAATTAGAAAATTACTAAAGAGAAACTAGGGCGTTTTCTTTTTACAAATGCAAGTTTCAGGAAAAAAATTGCATAAACTTTGCTGTCTTGGTAGCCTTTAAAATGATAATAATAATAACAACAATAAAATCTTGTTCTCGAAAGGCCAGGAAAGCATTTGATGTAAATAGATTCAGCTCCATGGAAGCACATGGATTTTTGCCAATTTATACCAATTTAGAATCTGTCCTGACCTTTCATGCAGGGATATGAAGTAGCCTTATGGCAACTGCAAATTTTGAAAATGACAGAGTCCTTTTAAGACACATTTTACAGAATAATTGACCCTTAAAAAGCAGATTTTATAACAGAAAGTCTGTGATAAGTGGGGGTCTTTGTTTTGGTTTTGTTTTTTGTTTTTATTTGGGAGTCTTGTAACAGAGTGAATCATATTTTCTTGAAGACTATGACTGTTACTCCAGGTTATATTGAATTCAACCCCAGTATGTGAGAAAATTCAATTGATTTTGATGGACTTGCTCACAGTACAAGGGGATTATTCAATTACACTTAAGTTGTTAGAATTGGATCTTGTCATAAATAGAAATAAAACTTTATTTGTGAAAGACAGATGAAACGGGGTAACATCTTTTCAGCTTAGCTAGCTACCTAGCCCCTTAAACACTAATCTTCCTAGATATTGAAGGAAAGCTTGTAAAAACCTTCTTGTCACTCACCTACCCTCATGTTGAGGTGACAGGTAACTGTTTCCCACTGTGAACCTCAACCAGCAGTCATGTCCTCTGCATCATACACTGCCATTTATTCTTGGAAACAGGAAACCCTGAATCCAAGTCTTCTTTATCAGAGGAAGATTTGGTTTCATGCAGACCATATTTCAGGGTGACCAGCCCTCCAGTGTTGTGTCCTGGATACCAGAGTACTCGGCTCCCTTGAAGCTGCACAGTGCAAAAGGCTGTGCAGTGTGCAGAAAGCAGGCAGAAATGATAATGATGTTCTCTGGGTAGGAGGACAGAACCCTTCCCCTTTCAGGTGTTCCTCCTCTGCTCCTTCTACTGTTAGCAGGTGCCCAAAGTGGAAGTGCATCAATGCCTGAATTACACATCTTAATTGGGTTCATTGTCCATTAAAAAGGGCAATGGGATACACTCTGTATCCAAACAGTATATTAGCCCTCCTATGGCAGTATTTGAAAGGAGCTGTGCCTGGCAAAGAGCTTCACATTATTCCTCTGTGTCTTGTCATCACATAGCCACACAAGTGGATTTCTGATCTTTTTCCTACCTGCTTTGTTTGTCTTTCTTGTGGCATAACACCTTCACTCTCTTACTTACTATTTCTGCCTCAGCCTTTACCTGGGAATTTCTACCTACATCTTCTCTTCTTCTTGATAGCACACTTCTTGTTTGTCCCACTCTACCTAAGCAACTGAGAACAGCAGCCTTCAAGAGCTGCTTTTATAGCCCTGCCTCAGATACCTCGCTGTTCACAGGGTAACATTTGACTGTGCTTTGCAAAGTGATTTGGAAGTCACAGCCAGAGCCACTGAGAAGTTTTTTCCATGGATTTACATTTCCATGTCTGTTTGATGTCTCTTCACTTACTGGTGGCCATGCTGAGACTATGCAGCTGGAGAGGAGCCTTAGTTTGCTAATAATTCTCATGTCACACAGAGTAAGGAGGCAAGAACTCCTCTGGTACAGGTCTAATGGTCAGCTTTTTTCTGATTCCTAGCAAGATACACAGATTATCAAGGATAGTTTCTGAATCAAATCATGTAACACACAAATTACCTACCTCTTAGTTCTCAGGCTATAAACACAAAACCTGTAAAGTTGCATCTGATGGGAGGGGCAAAAGAAAAACAATAGGATAAATTACAGAAAAAGTCTATTGTAGCAGCCATGGCAGGAGCTGCAGAACAAGTAATTTCAGAATAAATTACAATATTCTGTCTTTTAGATCAGTTAGGGAACTATAACTGTATGGGGTTTGGACTTAAGAGTGAATTGAAATCTCTGGAATTTGTTTCATAGAGATGTGCTGGCAGTAAGACTGGGATGAGGCTGAATATAAAGAAACCAAATAAGGCAAGTTTTTGAGGGATGTTTGAAGGAGAAGTCTTGTTTAGTACTTAGACTACAAGTGAGCAACATTATTTGGAGAAATACACATGGGAAACACACATAAAGGGGCTGTAGTACTCTATCACTAGATACTGTTAACTTATCAGTAGAGAGATAATTCATTACCTTATCTTACCTTTTGTAAGTATAGCAAATAATGCTGTACATTAAAAGAAATTTTAATAATGAAGCTAAGGTAGAGTAGAGCAGTGGGTTTACTACAAACCAATGAAGATATAATTTAAGGAGCAAAGAATTAGTGTAGTGCTTCATATGTAAGCATTGCTTTAACTGGCTCCATCTTAACTCTGCTCCCGAATGAAAAAAACAAAAAAGGCAAAAGAATCTGATCTTTGCATATGTAGACATGAATGTAATTTTAAAAAACAGGCTGAATCATGAATTTAATTACACAGCAACTGCAAGTAAAGTGTTTGTACTGCTGTTATAGAAATGTGTCTGTGATAAACTCCTTCACATTACCTTCTGTTTCTAATTCAATTTCCATGCACAAGCCCAAATTGCTGGGTTTTGTTCTGTCACTATGGATATAACAAAACCAGTATAAAGGAGGACATGTTTTGTCCATCTTTCAATAGTTGGATATTATAAAGCTATGTCTTCCTTCTTAATAAATGCCATACTTAACATTAAACAAACAAAAGTACAATTTTATAGCCCGTCTATCTTTATGTCCATGAATAATTTATATTGTATTAAAAATAAATTTGAAGCATCCACCATAAAATTGTACATGAAAATTCATACTGAAAATAAAAGAGGAATAAACTAAAACAGAATCTTTGATATATAGCAAATTCTATGGAAAAAGAAAATTCCATCTCTGCCTGAAATTTCTGCTTCCCACCATTATCACAATTTTAGTACACCATCACTTTACAGCTATAATTTTGTTACTAATTATGTTATTAACATCTTAAAATGAGTCCACGTGTTTGTTCTTTGCCCCTTTGCACTATGTGAACTGCAATCCCTGTCTCTGCCTATCTTGGATTTTTGTTTTAGTTTTAGAATTAACAGTTTTAGGATCAGTTGTCCAGAGGACATAAAATTTTCGTTGAAGACCCATCTTTTTTTTGCCAAAAGGTAACACTTTCAATCTCCTGCCTTCCCCCACCCCTGCATAGCAAAGCTGCATGTAAGGGTCAGAAGTTGAATATACAACCAAGCAATTTCCTGCTGGGAGGGGAAGAGCAGTGCATCCCAGGTAAATAGCCATGTGCTTATTTTTACCCACTGTTTTTATGTAAAATAAGTGTGGAAAAAAAAGGACTGTAGATTAACTAGGCACATGTGGGAAACAGCTGATATTGGTGAGCCCTTTCCTTGAGATGAGTTGTCTGATGGTAGGCTGGTCATACCAGCACAGGATCCCATCCAGAGACTTGGTTTTGGAGAGTTTGGTAAAAGAACTTAATAGCTTTGTTTTGATTTGTGTTCTACAAGATTCACAGTTGGCTAAATAAAAGTCCTGATTCCTTGGCAGTGATGTGTGTGCTGTTGAGGC